>JAOEHQ010000127.1:0-19750 GCA_025447715.1 Asclepias incarnata
TTTATTAAGTCAAAAAAGAAACATGATATTTGACTTAATGTATTAAGTTCTTAATTATTAAGTTTATTAAGTAAAAAATAAACAGGGCCTAACTCTAACTCAATATCTTTTTTTCCTATTTTTGTTCCTATTCCTGGGTTTGGACGCTGATATAAATATAAGAGTTATTTTTCAATTTCTTAATGATTTCACATATAGTTTGTGTATGTATCTTTGTCATGAAAATTAAATATTGATAGTTTTTGAGATTTACTTTACTCACTAATAGTACTAAAAAAGAATTGACGGATGATCAACAAATTTTTTACATTAGGTATGAAGGAATGCCCTACAATTTATATATAGGGTGGCAAAACAAGCTAATTGAGAAAGAAGACTTAAAGGGCTGTTTGGCATAGCTTATTTTTTAATCTTATAGCTTATTTGTTTGTAGCGTATTTTTGATAAGCTTAACTTTTATGGCTTATTTTAAAGTTTACAAATTTATCATGACTTAAATATAAAAAATAAGTTAATTAATAAGGAAAAAAAGCCCAAAAACTTAGTTTATCAATTATAAGCCACACGAAAATAAGCTATAAGCTTGACAAATAAGCTAACTAGGCCAAACGCCCCCTTAAAATCAAAGAAAAAGTAAACAAATTGTGAACTTGGGCTTAGCAATGCATTCGACCAGAGCCTAATTCATTTAAATTCTTTCATGGGCTTGGAGAAAAAGGCATAATCATGCGACTTTTGTCATGATCATTTACTTGGAATTTATAACTAGCTGACTTAGGGAGTTAGGGGCTGCCGGGCTGGGCTGGCTTAACCATTTTGATGGTTTTAAGGGAGACTAAATTTAAGGGTTTTTATTAAGTTTTCTAATAAAAACTTTCCTTTTTTATCCAGATTTGGAGAATTGGAGCTGGTAAAAATAAACTAAAACTGAAAGAATGTTTATTCACAACAATTATGAGGCGATTGTTGAGATTTTCTATGTTTTCTTTCCCACACTAGCCTTAAACTCTCGTTACTTTTAAGTCTTAGCCCAAAACTTAAGATACTTAAGGCCGAAAGCTGAAAAAACTTGAAACCATTAACATGTAAAAGCTTTAAGCGTGACCTTTAATATTATTGAGCCGACCTTGCTTAGTGGGTGTTTGGTTTTTCATACACATTGTAAAAACTAATATGTCTTTTTGTTTTAACTATTTTTAGATCAAAATAAATAAAATTGTTTATAAAGAATTCTAACATCAACTACGTAAACAAAGTAACAAGAATAATTAAGCAAGTTAGTACCAAATCAACCACCGCTTTAACTGTGGCATAATGGATCATAATGTAGGGCAAAAATGACCAGTTTCTAGTTAATTCTTATATTATGGGTATGTTTGGCAAAAAAGCTTGGAGCTGGGGTTGTGGTTAGGGGCTGGGGCTGGAGCTTGGGATTGGGGCTAGGGGCTGGGGCTTTTTTTTCAACTCTCCTTACACAAGCTTTAATTTTAAAGACCTTTTGGGGCTTTTAGGGGCTTTTTGGGGCTGGGGCTTCTTTTCACAATCCCTCATCCAAACAGGACTATTTTTTTAAAAGGGGCTTGTTTTTAAAAGCTCGGGGCTTTAAGCTCATAAAAGCCCCTTAGAAGCACCTTGCCAAACATGCCCTTAATCACAAAGGAAAACGGAGAAACGGTAAGCCCAAAACAAAACAAAACAAAACAAAACTGGAGCATGGGCCGGTTTTGACTTGTATAAAAGGTTAAAAGCACAACATATATGAGATTTTAATCATTTTATAAAATAAATCCAGTTCTTGAGCTGTTTCTGAATATAAAATGAAAAGAGGAGGCGGCAGAAGAACACCACAATCCCTTCGAAAAAATCAAAACTTTGATGAAAATTGGAGTTTCAAACCTCTTTATGAATCACAATCTGATGATCCCAAATCATCAACACAACCTTCAACTTCAAGATCCACCTCACAATTCATATCTTCTTCTAATAATAATAAAGCCCATAATAATAAAAACCCCAAGTGGGTCTCCAAGAATCATAATCTTGGAACTCAATTTGTGAAAAAAGCTGATTTGGGCCCAAAACAAGGGGAAGATGATGCTAATAAAAATGATGGAAATAAAGGAAAAGAGAAAATAAAGGATTTGAATGATTTAAAGATAGATAATAATTTTGAAGATGATTTTGATGATGGTGATGATGTGGTGAAAAGATTAGAAAAGTTGAGAATTTCAAGTGAAGAAGAACCTGATTTATCTGAGGATTTGTTAATTAATAATGATCAGTTACAACAAGATGAGGTAAAGTTTCTATCGTTATGTTATATTTTTACTTTAATTTGTTATGTGGACTTTAATTTTGCTTCTTTTTTTTTAATATTGTTTTGAAGTTATTAGTTGATATTTGTTGTAAAGATTGATGCTTTATGTGAATACTCGATATTTTCTAACGTTGCTGATGTTAGGTGTTAGGGATTGGTTGATGTTATATCATAGGTATCTTTGACTTGGTAAAAATGTCAACTTTTTGTGTTTGGTTTAAGGGTTTGGGAATACGGGAATGTGAATAAAAGTATAAGTGATGTTTGTTTTGTGGGATGGGTATTAGAATGGCATCAAACCCATAAAAGTAGAGACCTTTTGAACCCATCAAATGGGTGGTTTTAGGTTTTCAGTCTGGATTTTTTTGTTATTTTAGAATTCAGAGCTATGCTCATGATCACTCGTGACTCTAAGGACACGACTTTTGCTAGACTTAGTATAAGCGGAAGCAATTTGGGAAATTATAATTTTCCATTCAAATGAAAATGAAGTACAAGAGTGGTATTTATACAACTAAAACTAAACTAACCGCCTCTAACAAACTATTAACGGCTTAACAATAAAGTTACTATACTAATCCCTATTAATTACAGAATATTACACTCTACCCTTTATAGTTTGATGAACTTGTTATTTACTTGAATACAACTTTATAAACCTTCATCCCCCCTCAAGTTGGAGGATCTATAAGACCCAACTTGTCACTAAAAATGAGTGTTGAACTCTGTTTAAAGCCTTGGTCATGACATCTACAAGTTGCAAATGAGATGGAATGAAAGCAGTTTGAAGGAATCCATCTTGAACTTTGTCCCTTGTGAAATGACAATCAATGTCAAGATGTTTTGTTCGATCATGATAGCATGGATTGGCTGCAATTTGCTGAGCTGATTTGTTATTACAGAAAAGCTTAATAGGTAATGGAACAGGAATATGTAGATCCTTCAATAAGAAACTTAACCATAGTAATTCACAAGTAGTAGCAGCCATGCTCCTATATTGTAACACCCCAATTCCAAACCAAAATATGGAGTGTCACGATCGAATCTAAACACTAATACAAGAGCGCTAAACAAAGATTTCTTATATTATCTTTACAATTGATGTGATCTTGAACCTTGATCTTCAATAATCCATTTTGCGCGGAAGCTAGCTAAAAATCCATCTCTCCTTTAATTCTTAATACCTGCCGCAGGGAAAGAAAACTGCGGCTGAGCCAAACGCTCAGTGTGTGGATATAACAAAGGCAAAAATGAACAATAATATATTTTTGAATAAAGATTTATATTGCACTAAACAATTATTTATAGAAAATGAATGGTGAGTTACTGGATTACAAATGAGATATTTACAAGAACGAATCAAGAACTTAGCTGAAATGAACTGAGAGGCCAATGGGGTATGTCAAACCGGGTCCAAAATACCAATACTTGCATATCAAGTATGTTAGATATAACAAGCACTAGCCACTAATCAATGCAATGGGAACTTGGGACTGCAGATCCACATGAACCAAACATTGGTGAATAGCGTGCGGGCACACGCCACTATCCACAATCCAAAATCAATACACTAACTAGGGTCAACCCATACGCCTCCTAAAATCCCTTATCACACCACAATGAGGAGATGCCGTAACAAACTATTAACGGCTTAACAATAAAGTTACTATACTAATCCCTATTAATTACAGAATATTGCACTCTACCCCTTATAGTTTGATGAACTTGTTATTTACTTGAATACAACTTTATAAACCTTGACTTAGGTTGCAGGAGGCCCTCATGAGCAGCAGATTGAGGGGGCAGGGTCTGAGGATGAGCTTTGTCTCCACACTGAAGATATTGATGATATATTCAGTCAGCAATACAGTTAGTTGATTCTCAGCCTATTTCATTGAGCTTCACTAAGGGACCTTCCATTCCCTGCTCTACCTCCTTCAGTTTAGGCAAACTCATACCCATAGGAAACCCGACTACAAATCAAACCCCCACAAATTATCTTATGACAAATCGACAGCACGGGGTAGTAAAGGGTTCGAGGTTTGATAGGAGTAGTTGGTTACTTGCATATTGAAACTTGGGATGCAAGAAATTAAATAAGAAACTTGTATAGAAGCATTCAACAAAGAAATTTGGATGTTGAATTTAAGGAAATTTGACTTTAACTAAAATAAATTGGAAAACAAGTTATCATATTTTATGGTGATGAATGTGAACAATATCAGTTTCAGGTTTAATATACCAATTACTTACAATGTTGATCAACCTTGTGATTGTTCATAATCATATAGACATAGTCAAGTTTATCTGATTAAACCAACTGTGGACATGGTTTATGGCGCTCTCCACAACCCTTCTTATCCTTGACTAGGTTGGAGTCAGCACGCATTGTTAGATTGCTAGTAAAGTCATCTTACATGCAACTGCATTGAGTAATTTAACCACCATGTATAAAAAACATAATTTATTCATAGAAATCCAAAATCAATGTCAAATTAAAATTTAACAATGATCAACATTTAAATACAAGGAAGAAATATCAAACGCTATTCCCGGCTGTGATGACAGGAGAGGCAGAAATTGTGAGGAAAGACTCCATCTTTGTCAACAATAAGAGAGGCAAATATGGCCTCTCTTGTTTCTGAAACAATCTGATCCTTTCTTGTCATACATTATACATCCCTGTAGCCCATATTAATTATCTAATCCTACTCCAAATCTCCCTATGTTCCCAGGATTGCGCCATCTTCATCAAGCTTGCTAGATCTTCAATGGTGGATGAAGGTTTATTGGTATAAAAGATGGGTGAAAAGGGTTAGAATGGAGTGGAATAGGGGTAATAGTATCTTAAATCCGTGTTCGGGCTTCGGGGTAGTATAGTATTTTCAAGTTATGGAACGAGATTTTAGGCCAAAATTCGTGATGTGGAGACAGTTTACATGTTAGTCTTTGCTGTCAGCATATCATGTGGTGTTACTTCAGCTTTATAACAAATCTAATGTTTGATCTTTGAAGTATGCATGGATTTTTATAACCATTGACACATAACCGTTTCTCTGAAGTAATTGCAAGTCATGCACTTTATAGGCTCACGTCAATGGGACACATGAATACATTGTACCTCTCTTCTAGTCCCTGGTGTGTTTTGTGGTGTGGTTTTATAGGCTGAACAAAAATGTTCGCCTATTGGTTAAATATCAATGTGTTTACATGATGATTTCTGGACTGGAAGTGTATATCTGCATTGACGGCTTAAGGAACACATGAACTTTTGTAATAACTAAATTCATACCCTAACCTCTCTTTATATTGAAAAATATTCTATAGGTACTGGCTATGGAATCTATTTATGGAGAGAACATATTTATTATGGACAAGCAGAATGGAATGCGGTCTTTTCAGGTGCTGTGGTGTTTTTTAGATAATTTTGATTGAATTTAGAAAGAAATTTGATATACTTACCACATATTATTATGTCGTGTTGCAGATTCATATCCACATTGAAACTCCAGAAGTACTAACCATCTCTACCAAACTAAATTCCACCCAAAATATAGATACAAATACCAATAAATCAGAAGATTTTTCATATTCTTTTGAAGTCAAGTATATTCCGCCAATAATTTTGACTTGTTTATTGCCTAAGTCGTACCCCACACATCTCCCTCCCTATTTTACAATCTCTGTACAATGGTTGGATTCTTTGAAAATTTCTAGTCTTTGTTCCATGTTGGATTCAATATGGAATGAACAACATGGACAAGAAGTTATTTACTCGTGGGCTGAATGGTTGCATAGTTCTGCTCTTCCTTATCTTGGATTTAATAAAGAAATAATTCTTGGCCCGTATGGTGTGAAACACCATGGTGATCCACGTGCAATTTCGGGATGCATCTCCCCAGATGTCGATGTTCCTTCATTAAAGAGTTACAATGATGAGCAACGGATTGAAGATTTTCGTAAAAACTTGCAAGAATGTTGCATTTGCTTTAGTGAATTTGCTGGTATTCCTGAAATTATGTTATGCTAATCATAAAGGCTAAAGCCCAGCTGAGATGCTTATGGGTCTTTGCCTTTGCGGTGTGAAAATTTTTATTTTAATTTCAGATTTATAATTGTTTGGATAAACATATTTTGCTTATCTTTATTTTCCAAATTCCCCTATCTCCAGAATCGACTAGGCTATATTATCGATTATGGATAGTTAGTTTCACCCTTTTTTCAACCTAAAATGAGAGACTTTTACTCGCATCTCAGACTACTGTCTTTTTTGGTCATTTCAGTTATTGAGTTTTTAAGTAATCAGAATGTCAAACAGTCAGGTCACCTGATTATCTCATTATGCCAAACTCAAACAACTAAAGCATACCCAAACATCGTCTTTTACAATTTGTTTTATTACAGGTGATTACCTGATTATGTTATTATCTGATTCTTTAATATCACATAATCGCTTTAAATAAAAATAGTAAATTTGAAATGCAAATCATAAATTTAGAGCTAGAAGTCTTTGGGTGTGATTGCTACTTTGACTCGTTCTCTTCATTTGTTGCAGGCAGTGAATTTATAAGATTGCCATGTCAGCATTTCTTTTGTGAAAAATGCATGAAAACTTATGCGGACGTGCTTGTAAAAGAAGGTACTGTGATGAAACTTTCTTGCCCCACTACAAAATGTGGGGGTATGATACCACCAGGTCTTCTGAAGCGACTGCTTGGTGATGAAGAATTTGAAAAATGGGAATCACTTACATTGCAGAAGACCCTTGAATCAATGTCCGATGTGGTCTATTGTCCAAGATGTGAAATGCCATGCATAGAGGATGAAGACCAACATGCTCAATGCTCCAAATGCTTCTTTAGTTTTTGCACGCTTTGCAGGGAAAAACGCCATGTTGGAGTTATGTGTCTCACTCCAGAAATGAAGCTCCGTATATTGCAGGTAATAACATTTTAATAATGTTATTTTGCACATACCAATACTTGTACATAAATCATTACTAAAATACCAATAATAGTTTTAAAACTCGCATACCGTGATAAATGCATTAATCATACCATATAGGTGTTCATATTATCCGCGAAAAAATCCCTTCACCAAAGTGTTTTGTTGTCCCACTGTTATGAAATGTTTGCAAAGGCTAACTTTTCTGTTGTATTTATGTGAAATTGGAAAATGGCTAGTACGTTGTGCTTTTTGCAATTAGTCCGTGGATTAGAAAAAAAAATGGTCTCGAGGTGAATCAGAAAATAAGAGAGTAGAGGTGGCGATTTCGATTTATTTACTCATTAAATAGGTTGATTCTGGTTATGTTTTATCTCATAAGGGTAAAAGTAAAAATATATCTAGAAAGGAAACTGATCATGTCTGTGGAAAATCTTCGAAGTTCTTTTTAATGTATAAACCTCCTAAATCATTTTGTCTATAAAGTTAGATTATTATTGAAATGATATAGTTTTTGTAATCATATTTGCCACACTAATTATACTTGAACTAGATAGCTACTTTGGAAAGTAAGTGTTTTAACTCAACCCAACTGACTCGTTTAAACCCTTAACAAATTTACCTATTTTAACCCATTACAGAATCTGCCCATTTTTACTTTCAAGTAATAGTACTTTAACTTTCATATAGTGGAATAACATTTTTTTTGGTGCAGGAGAGACAGAACTCGACCCAAATGAATGATAAACAAAGGAAGCGTGAACATGAATTGATCGAGGAGCTTCTTAGTGTCAAAGAGATACTTCGAGATGCAAAGTTGTGCCCGTCTTGTAAGATGGCAATTTCAAAAACGGAGGGTTGCAACAAAATGGTCTGTCAAAACTGTGGCAAGTATTTCTGCTACCGATGTAATAAGGCCATTGATGGCTATGACCATTTCAGGTTTGGTTTTTTTCTTCTCCATTTCTTTCTCTCTGATAATTATTTGTCTTCTCATTTAATACCATTTTGTGTGTGTCATACATTTGCCCCCCTTAAAAGGTGCCCATGTGTGAGCTTTTGTTTTTCTGGCACTAGAGTTGTGAATTTCACCCTGTTGTAGACCCATGAGTGTGCTTTTGTTTTTCTGGCACTAGAGTGGTGAGTTTCACCCTATTGTAGACCCATGAGTGAGCTTTTGTTTTGCTGGCACTAGAGTTGTGAATTTCACCTCGTTGTAGGCCGATGAGTGAGCCTTTAGTTTTTCTAGCATTAGAGCTTTGAACTTCAACCTATTGTCTTATATTCCTTATTCCTAAAAGGGACTCGTGATCAAGCCTTAGTTTTTCTTGCACTAGAGTCGTCAATTTCAACCATTTACATATGAGTTCACAGCTGACCCATGTTATGATGCTTTATTTTTAATGGGTCACACAGATAAAATAAATGGTTTTGCTAAACAAAGCCCTAAGGGCTGTATATAAGGTGCATTAAATAATTGTACACTTACCATAAAATTCAGGGGGAAGGCTTTTGATATGGATAGTACAAATTTTTTATGCACGTTAAGTGCAGCCCTAAGGCTGCATTTAGCATTTCCCTTAAAATAATTTCATCATTAAATTGTCAAATTTATATATAGTAAGTTTTGCAATTTTGTTCAACACCCACCTCTTTCTCTCCATGACTCCATCTATATATATATCAATATCAATGACCACATTTTATTATTTCATCATTTCATTTTGTTCTCAAAAAGTTATCACATATATATACACTATGAATAGGTTGACAATTTTCATAGCCATAATGGCTCTTGCTTCATCAACTAATTATATTGTCATGGGTGATCAAGAACCAAACTATGATGAGCTTTTTAAGTGGCCATTTCTCAGTAATCAACCAAATAACAACCCTGCCAATTTCATCAAGAAATTTCAATGTGGTGTTTCCATCCATAAGGTTTACGCGTGTCTGCGTAAATCTTTTATCAATATTGCCAGCCAAAAGAACCATCTGCTAACCGATTGTTGTGATAATATAAATGTTTTCCATGAATCTTGTGCCGATCTTCGTATTGGAAAACTTGAGTCTTTTATTTTTCCTCCTATGCTATTTAAGCAGTGTTCTTCTACTGCTAGTGCTAGTGATCCATCTGCACCTGCACCTGCACCGGCTGCAGCCGATGGATCGGTTGCTGATGATCCTCAAGTGTAATATGTTGTACTAGTACTGCATATTTTAATTGCTATCAAAAATATATATATATATGTGGGATGGATTGATCGAATTTGTAGTGTTCTAGTACTTGATTAATTAATTGCTTATCGTATATTTATTTACGAAACAAGAGGAATTTATTGATTTATATATTTTGTTTTATTAAGTTTTTTTTATATTAATATATATATATATATATATATATATTTATGTTGACTACAAAAAAAAAAAAAAACCTTGGAAAATCAATGGATCGATTGTTAATTCATATTTCATAATTTTGAAAAAAAAAATTTTAATCATTTCACTTCTATAGTAATTACATTATTTTGTCAAAAAGACATCGTTTTTTTTTTTATATATATTTTTTTAACAAATAAATGTTAGTTGTTATTAGTTAGTAATTAAACGTTAATATTCGGATTTGAACCCGGAAACTCTATGGAGACAATCAGACAAAGCCTCCAACCACCCACTTTGAGCCAGTAAATTATGAGCTTATTAGCAGTTTAAATTATTTTTGACTACCGAAATGAATAACATTAACAGTGTTAGAATTATCATTTTCCTCTTCTTTCAAATATAATTACGTATGTTGCAATAATATACTATATCAGTTTAATTTGTATTTGATAAAACAAAATTTAGAAAGTAAAAAACTAATTACCTCAGAAGTCTGAATTTTGATCCAACGCATTTTAAAATAAGTAACGTATAGTATTACAATAGTTTTAAAGTAAGGGTTTTGTTAATGACAATCCTATACATAAAACTGTTGTACATTTATCATAAAATTTAAGAAATGAACCTTTTATTTAGAAGATACAACATTTTTTATTCATGTTATTGACAGCCTAAGGCTGTCATTAGACAAATCCTTAAAGTAATACTATATTTACAAATAAATGCATGTCAAAATTAAGTGGTGTACAGATTTTCGATAGCATTTTGAATTTGTTTGCATGGGTATAAATGCCCATAACTTTTAAAAAATGTATTGAATGACGTTTTTATATTTATGAACAAAAACCACAAAACAAATAAAAGATAACAAGATGGATGTCGTGTCATGCGGCGACAATGGTGGTAGCGGCGGCGACTGGTGTGGTAGTGGCGGGGGCGAGTAGTGTAGGTTATTGATGTATAAGGGAGTAGTGTAGTTATTTTAGGAGTTAAGAGATAGATGTTATAAATTAATTTATTAATGGTATTTTTGTTATACCATGTTTATTAGTTGTTAGGTATGTTGATTGTATATGGGTATATTATGGAGATTGGTTCATGATTTGAGATTTGGGGGTGAAATGTTTTATATAAGAATATAGATGATCCATGGTTCAAGTGGTAAGACACCAAGGTTTTACCAATAAGGTGGATGTTTGAATCTTGTCAGGTGTGAATTTACACTTTATTAATTCTCAGTTGTTAGGGGGAGCCTAGTGAGTTTTTCTTTTGGTACCGTTGTCTGGCTTGTGGTAGCGGGATCTGGTTTAAACTACCGACTATCTGATGTCGAGTTAGGATCTCACCATTTAACGGTGAAGGGGTTTGTTTTTATTCGAAAGTCACATGTCATAAAAAAAAAAAATATATATCAAACACTTATAAATTTTGTATAAGGATATTTATATATTTTTACAAATTTACTATTCGTTGGGGTTAGTTATTGTAAAACAATCTTAACGTAAAGCAAATAAGACAAAACGTTGACCATTAGATCTTGATCTAGAGTATTAATTAAGATAATTAAATAATTGGGTTTTGTTAATTATATAAATAATTGATTAAGGGTATATTAGACATTTGAACATTCATATAATTATTTTCTCTTTCCTTCTATCCCTCCTCTTTTAATGCATATTAAATTTATAAACTTTTATTTATATAAAAATTGATCCACATTTAGATAATACTAATATAATTCATGTTGTTATAAAAAAAATATAATTCGGAATATGAAAATTAGTTTTATGCATCTTTATGTTGAGACAAATTTGTAATTTAGTTAACTTTATTAAAAAAAATTAAATAAACTTATCCAAATAAAATATACGATTGGGTTGATCAAAATTACTATTTAGAATAATTAATTGATCTTTTTAAGTTAAATAATATTATTTTTAGAGGTATAATTCACTTCATTAATTTGATTTTTTTCGTAAAAATGCTATAATATGATGCACACTACTCATTCTTTTTCGTAACCCATATTTGATGCACCGACTTAAAATGACGATATTAGTTGATTCACACTTATTTGTACTAGTAGACCATATTTGATGCACTGACTTAAAATGACGATGTTAGTTGATGCACAAAATTAAACGGGCGATATTAGTAGATGCATACTTATTTGTACTAGTAGACCATATTTGATGTACCGACTTAAAAGACGATATTATTTCATGCACACTTATTTGTACTAGTAGACAATATTTGATACACCGACTCAAAAGTTGTATGTCATTTGATGCACAATAATCAAATCTAATATCACATATTTTATGTACTACTCGTAATTTACATGATGTTTTTATCATATGCACATAAATTTGAATATATGATATTTAAATACTCCTATTCCTATATAGCAAACTTTCAATAATATAACATTTGAATGATATTCAAAGTGTAAATAACAAAATCTTTTTATAATAAGAGTTTTGGTACTGACAGTTGTTAATATCAATCCATCAATAGATGAAGTGGTACCGTCATCATGTGACCACATGGATCCATAGATGAAGGTTGTAGGTCACATGTTCGAAACTTACCAAAGGCAAGTGGAGAAATTATATCTGTGATCCATGTGTGAGGATGATGACTTTCCGGGTATCAAAATGATATATGAAACCAAAAGATTCCCACCCATTTACCTTTTTTTTTTCCAGTTATTAATGAATATGTTATACAATATGGTTAAAAATTTTAAGCGCTTTGAGGCTAAGAAATTAATTATTTATGATACGTACAATAACATTTTAGTATACAATCGTTAGGGATGTGGGTAGCAAATCTCAATTTCATTTCATAATATCATCATAAGTATTACCATATCTCATAAAAAAATGTCAACTTGAAGAGAGAAAAAAAAATCTATAAAAACATGAATCATCTCATTTCAATCCTGAAAACATGAAGCATATATATTCATCGTTCAAATATTGCTTGGTAAAAGTTGACTCCAGAAAAATATGGGCAGGACCAGGACATCCCTACATTTGTCATTTTATTGTTACCAAAATGCAGAAAAAGTCGTTAGATTAAAACAAACTTTCAGTTATAGAGGTGCAGGCTCTTCACACTTGACACTGCACACTCTTAAGAACTAAATATATACTGACACTCTTTTCATCTTAAAACAAACACACATAGCTAGATCCATATCACTTGTGCATGCCTAATAATGGAACCACGGTTCCACCCTCGTTGTCGCCTTTGGTTTCCGCCGCGTCACGTTCTCCATACAATCTTTTTCTTTCTTATCTATGTCTTTGCTATTCACCAAATGCCGGCCCGTGGTGAAGATCCTAGTTTTGTTTGTGACCCGTCTCTTGATTTTGAAAATGGACGAATAAAAAATGCTTACATTGCATTACAAGCGTGGAAGGCATCCATATTGTCTGACCCGCATGGTGTGACTAATAGCTGGATTGGTTCGGATGTATGCAACTATACTGGCGTGTTCTGTTATGAATCACTTGATAATCCTAAAGAACGGACTGTGGCAGGAATAGACTTGAACCATCAAGATCTAGCTGGCAAACTTCCTGACCATTTAGGTTTGTTATATGATCTAGGTATTTTTCATATCAACTCTAATCGTTTTTGTGGGACGCTCCCACGAAGTTTCTTGAATTTCAAGATACTTTTTGAGCTAGATATAAGCAACAATCGATTTGCTGGAAACTTTCCAGAGTTTGTTTTGAGGCTTCCTGAGCTTAGATATCTTGACATTCGGTTTAATGAGTTTGAAGGTAAGCTTCCCGAAGACATTTTTAACAAGAATCTTGATGCTATACTTATTAATAACAATAGGTTTTCGGCTAGCATACCTGAAAACATAGGGAATTCACGTGCTTCTGTGATAGTTATAGCAAATAACAAGTTTTCAGGATGTTTCCCATCTAGTATAACAAATATGTCAGGGAATTTAGATGAGTTGATCTTAAGAAACAATGGGTTTGATTCTTGTTTTCCTGAAACGATCGGGAAATTGAAGAATTTAACTGTGTTGGATTTGAGTTTTAACAGGATTAAAGGCGGGTTCCCGAAGAGCATTGGGGAATTGGAGAATTTGGAGGTTTTGAATGTAGCTCATAATATGTTATCAGGAGATATTCCTGAGAGTGTGTGTTTGCTTCCTAATTTGGATACGTTTAGATACGAATATAACTTCTTTGTGAATCAAACAGAAAGTTGTTTGGATTTCGCTGGTTTTGATGATAAAAGGAATTGTTTCAAGGACAGGCCAGAACAAAGAACAAGAACACGGTGTGAGAGGTACTTATCTCAGCCACTTAATTGTAGCGCTTTCGAGTGTGGACAGTCTCCTGCACTACCATCACCTGCATTGCCCGTTCCTCCACCGTTACCACCACCATTATCTCCTACTCCATCACCCTCACCATTACGATCTCCACCATCATTTCCAACACCATCTCCATCTCCGTCTCCATCTCCATCGCCCTCTCCATCACCATCATCTACATCACTACCGTCACCTAATCCTACACCGACACCTTCATCTTCTGCACCAGCACCAACACCAACACCAGCACCATCATTACCACCACCACCACCACTCCCTTCTATTTGTCCACCATGTGACCAAAGACCAACACCATGTCAAAATGCTCCATCACCAAGTAGCCAACCAGGACCTTCACAATCGCCGTCTCCAAGCGAAGAAAACAACGTTTAGGGCCATTCACTGAGTTCAAAACTTTCCACCACCATCAGCATTGAACTTTTACACATCTTTTCGCTACTTTTGTACCTCAAACATCACCATCCCCTCCGCTACGTACCTTAAACTCTTAAGAAACCTCTTCAAAAAACAGAAAATATCAAAGATTATATATAGCCTTTTGCAAACATGGTTCTTGACAACACAGACAGTAATCAATTAATGAGGTGGAGAGTTTACTATGAAGCTTGTGTAGCTCTATTAATTAGTAGTTTATGAATGATGAAACTTGATCAAAAGAATAGCGATGTACGTTTCTTAGTATGTTACTTTTTTCCGTATTTCATTGAACTTTATGTACTTCTATTATACTAGTAGTTAATAAGAAGGTTCACATATAGATTGAGATATATATAGAACCATATATAATATGGGAATTGAGGGGGGTGCTTGGTTAAAATAGAGTAATGGGAAAGGGAAAGGGAATACAATATAATGCAATCAATATCTCATTACCTTTGATGTTGTTTCACTTGTTTGGTTCAAAGCTCGCCACAAATATATGTTTATGTGTGAAGCTATTCACTACAAGAAAACACCCTTTTGGCGACGCCTAATGTCGTCGCCGAACAACCCATTTCTCGTCGCTAAAACATTCGACGACGACATTTATATAGTGACGGCAACGTTAGTCGTCGAATCTTCGCATCCTAAAGTTTTTGGCAACGATTATAGATGACTATTTAGAGAGATATATGGATAACTATTTTCTTTTGACGACAACGTTAGTCACCAAAGACCTATTTTCTTGTAGTGATTTGTATGATTATAGATAACTATTTACAGAGATATATATTAGATGGTTATGGTTTATATTTTAGAATTGAAATGCTTGCTTTTATACTATTAGAAATCTGGAACGGCAAGTAAGCCAACCACATTTTAATAATACACTCAAATTACACGAGTTATCATTATTTATAAATGTTCACACTCAAAATATATATATATATATATATATATATATATACTCGTATTAGCCGGCCGGCCAGCCAGGTACTCACATAAACTACTAATTAGAATGAGGAGTTGCCACAAGAAGTAAGTGATTCTTCCTGTTATTTTGATGTTGGTTATTCTAGGCTATATAATTGTAATTGTATGTTGTACTCGTGTATTGGTATCTAGTACTTTGCTAGATACTTCCTGTTATTTAATATATATTGCCGTTCGAAAAAAAAGTAAGTGATTCTTCCTGGGGACAAGACCCCCAGCACCCTCACTCATATCCAAATCTTCCGACCTTTCTCCATCAGGCAGGACAAAATCAAACATGTATACCAAGTTTGCAAGAATAAGTTCACCAATAGTTTTGGTGTACTGAATACCTGGACACCCTCTCCTTCCGGTACCAAATGGAATTAACTCAAAATAAGATCCTTTGTAATCAATAGGACTATTCAAGAATCTTTCTGGCCTAAACTCCTCAGGTTCTTCCCATAATGTAGGATCTCTTCCAATTGCCGATATGTTGACAAAGACTTGTGTTCTAGCTTCAATGTCAGACTATCCGGAACGAAGCGTTATTGCCCGTCGGCTTCATATGGAACGCCAAAGTGACAACAAAGTGACACCATCTACACCAATCCATGTAGCGTTCTAAGGTGGTCAAAGGCGCGGATCCGACTGGCGTTTCCCTTTGCTTTTTCATTCTTTTAATCTGTTATTTGTTTCATAGTGGGTCCCCATGCCACTTTGAGCCTCGATTCCCTTTGCTTTTTCTTTCTTTTAATCTGTTTATTTGTCACATAGTGGGTCCCCCATGTCACTTTCATCATTATTTAACTATAAAAAACAAAAAAAAATGCATGGGGCTTCTATCAGGAGCCCCCACTCCAGCCAAAATCAAGAGACGCCCCCTTTGCTGACTAAGCGCCACATGTCACGAGACGCCCTCACGAGGGCTTCCATCGGGAGCCCTCAGTCCTGATATTCTCATATCCCATTATTTTGACATCTTGAGTTAATTCTCTAGGAATGAGTGGAATTGCAGGATGTAGCCTCAGAGACTCTTTGAATACAGCGTCCAGGTACTCTAGTTTCCTTAATTAGTCATCCTCTGTAACTTTTTGTTTACCTTGAGCTATTACTTTGATCTCTTCTTGTAGCTTCTTCATCGTCCGAGGGTTTCTTACTAACTCACTCAATGTCCACTCTATAGAGCTGAATGGATTAATAGTTCCGGCAACAAGCATGTCCTTATAAGAGATGCAAACAAAAGTTAATAATTAATAATTAGTTACCGTGATAATTACTTAATATTTATAATTTTACGATAAGTATATACTACAAAATCTGTTACCATGAGAATAGCTTTGATGTTCTCTCTTTCAAATTTGTATTCGTTTTGGTTGAGAAGTATGTCAAGAAAGCATTGGTCTTTATCAGTGACGACATTAGTACTCTCACCATGATCACTAGGCTCTATTTTCTTTCTACGCAGGTTTTCCTCAATCACACAATCAAAACGCTCATCAAATTCTCTAACACAACCATTTATTATACTATTCAAATTACCTCTTAAGGTATCTTAAGGTATCTACCCAAGATAGACATGGTATATAATCTCCAAACCTGAATTGAACAATAAGCTTGGCAGAACGTTGTATCATGGCCTTAACCTTTCCATTCTTATCCAATTTACTTCCAAGAACCACCTTACAAATTACATTTTTTGTATGTGAGATAATCAACTCGCTGAAATCAACTACTGAACCGCAACCTTCTCTTATTGTGTCCATCGTTAGAGCCATCTCTTCTTCTCTTACTTGTTGAAACGACAAAACACTTTTATTACCTAGAAGATGACGGATAACAATACTTTGTCACCAACTGCAAATAATCTCTATAAGGAGAAAATGTTACATCCTTAAAGTTGCGCATGATTTTGCCTACAGTGTTTGATCTGCTTCTGTCTAAGAACATTGATTCATGGGTCTTCAAAATTTCACGCGCTGCATCAACAGAAGAGGCTACAAGCACTGGTGCCCAGCCTAGGTGCATAAGCATTAGTGGGCCATGTTTTTGGGCCAGTCTCTCAAAGGAGCAATGGTTGCTAGAGGCTAGTTGGTAAAAGTTTCCAATAACTGGAAGCTTCCATGGTGATGGAGGTGGGTTTCTACGCGCTCTACAAGGACATAATAGACTTTCAAAGCGAATTACCGTCATGACTCATGAGAGCTAAGTGTACTCCTTCCACCCTAACAGAATGAACAAAGGGGACAGAACATATATAGACTAGGATATCAAACAAGAGAGACATCGATCGATTTCTGTGAATAGTTAATCAAAATATATCTCTGTTTCAAAATGAAAAATGAAGATGTGCATAGGTGATGTACTACATATGCATATTTATAGAACACTAGAATACTACCCGCACGATACGACGGCAAATAGTTTTGGCCTTTAAAGGCAATTCAACAACGTTTGTATTGAGTTGCTAAAATATAAATAATATAAATAATAAAGCATCATCAAATTTTTAACATGTGTGAAAATTGCCATTTAAAAAAAAAAAGTGTTTTCTTATCTTGCTTTCAATTTATAATGTTTGCGATCTATTCCATTTTTTTACCCATGAACAATGTGGGATGAATTCACTTTTCATTACCTTTGAAAATATAAAAGTCTTATTGTCCCACATTGATTCCAAGAAGATTTACAACACACACCTATGTCTATATATATTCTTAAATCTTAAAATTTTTATAAGAAGTAGTAAATGTTTTATAAGGAGTAATAGACTAGAAGAGTACCCGCGTAATGCAGCGAATTTTAATCTTATAGGGTGATCATCCGACGGCATGTTTAGCGGGTTACTAAGATGAATAATTTCTCATATCTCATATTTTTATAACGCTTTTATATTGGTGTTGATTAACTTTAATATATACAAAATCATTTGATTTAACTTTTGATGAATACTATTTTTTTTATAAAAAAAAAAAACTTGTTTTTTCATAATTTTAGTATTGCATTTGCTTCTATATTTATAAGGTTTGAATTTTATTCCAAGTTTTTCTAAAAGCAATGTGGGATAAAGTCATCCTTTAGCATGAATAAAAACATAAAAATTATATTGTCCCACATTTGTTTGAAGACATTTTTGTAACATCCATCCCGTATCTATATAGATTATTATAAATTTCAAAATGTATGACACAAGTCATCTTCATTATAAGGTAATATAGAATATAGATTATAGATATGCATAGGATGAAACAAGTATGTAAATAGATATACTAGTTGTTAGTAGTTAGTTTTCCCCAAATTAGTAATTAATTGTCAATGCTCGGATTTAAACCCGAGACCTCTAAAGAGGCAAAACTTTTCTGTTGGACCACTAGACCAAGAACTCATTGGCAATATGATATCAAGATATCATAATTGATATCAAGGATAAATACTTGGATAGATATAATAAATTTTGAATCAAACTAAAATACATCTTTAAAGTTTAAACAAGTGAATATTTTTTATTTTGCAGATAACAGGAGAAAAAGCTGAAAGGAGAATAAACCAAAAGGCATAGCTATTACTCACTCCAGGCAAACAAATAAAAAAAATTATAGTAAACGTATAAAATTTTGAAACGACCCTTTCCCGAAAGAAACAAATTTTATTTATTCTTTTTTTTTTTTCACCACCGTAAATTACGGCCCCTTTACGGCCCATTTATGGCCCCTTTACGGCCATACAAAAACAACCACCGTAAATTACGGCCTTGAGGACCGTAGCTTACGGCCTCCTCTAAAATCCATTTTTGGCGTCTTTGCAAACGTAAACCAGAGGCTTTACCCATTTTTGTTACCTTTTCAACGTAAAATACGGCCCATAAGCCGTAAATTACGGCCCATACTGACCAAAGCTTTAAAAACTTATTATCAAACCAAACCAAACAAACCTTAACATATAAAAACGATCCTTTACTTCCATGACATATAATTTGGACCCAAAATGACTTCCATAACATATAACCATTCAAAATGACCAAACATTACTTAATATTCATTTGACCACCGCATCCAAAACGACCAAGACAAATGTTTCATTACATAAACTAAACAAGGACTTTGACACTAAACTCGTATAACCAAAATGACACCAAAAGATGCAAGTTTATACCGAGCCAAGATCCAAGGTCGTCTACGCTACTAATCCAAAACTTGCCATTTCCTATATACTTGGCCTTATACCTTCAAGATCACTTTCACAATCCGCTTCTCTTCAAGCTAGCCAAATCAAACTCGGGAACCTACTAAAAAGTAAACATCTAAAACATTAAGCCAACGCTTAGTGAATTAACTTGCATACATACA
>JAOEHQ010000138.1:1173-19741 GCA_025447715.1 Asclepias incarnata
CCTAACACCAAGCAAACTTTTTGGAATATCTTCATTATCATACATAACCAAACATAAACCCCTTCAATCAACTTTCATCAACACCGTCCAGGTATATAAATTGCACAAATATTCTTTTCTTTGAATATATAAACACTAACCATATATTTATATATATATATATATATTTAAATATATCTCTTTCCAAAACGCATCAAATTTAATAGCATAAAAATGGGTAATATACCATCGGTCTATAATCCTTTGTTTCCTCTACCACTTTTCTGGGATCCTTGGAAGTTTGAACACCCAAACAAGAATACATAATAATAAGCATACACCTAACACCAAGCAAACTTTTTGGAATATCTTCATTATCATACATAACCAAACATAAACCCCTTCAATCAACTTTCACCAGGTATATAAATTGCACAAATATTCTTTTCTTTGAATATATAAACACTAACCATATATTTATATTTATATTTACATATATCTCTTTCAAAAACACATCAAATTTAATAGCATAAAAATGGGTAATATTATACCAACGGTCTATGCTCCTTCGGTTGAATCTTTCAAGCCTAGGTCCGAATGGAGACAAGAAGATGGTTATGACACTCTTCTTGTGTATCTTCCTGGTAATTAATAAATCCATCAACTTTTTTTTTTTCTTTCTTTCTAATATTTTAAGTTAAACTATATTTTTAAAAATATATACGAGTATATATATAATTAAATATTCATTGTCTTTCGAGGTTTCGAAAATATTAAGGTTACAACTGAAGATTTGAACACTGTTAGAGTTCATGGAGGACGTTGGATTGATGAGGGAAACTGGATACAGGTTGATGAAGAGTATAGAGTTCCTGAAAACTGTGAAATGAGTGGTATTCGTTCAAGATTGGATGGCGGAATCCTAACAATTACAATGCCCAGAAGAAAGATCGCACCACCACCACCACCGTCACCACCACCACCACCACCACCACCGTCTTCACCACCACCACCACCGTCTTCACCACCGTCTTCACCACCACCACCACCACCACCACCGTCTTCACCATCGCCACCACCACCACCACCACCACCGTCTTCACCACCGCCACCACCACCACCGTCTTCACCACCACCACCACCACCACCGTCTTCACCACCACCACCACCACCGTCTTCACCACCACCGTCTTCACCACCACCACCACCGTCTTCACCACCACCACCACCACCACCACCGTCTTCACCACCGCTACCACCTCCACTACCACCACCGTCTTCACCACCACCACCGTCTTCACCACCACCACCGTCTTAATTTAGTACACCATCCGAACAAGACCCATTAAAAGCCACTCTAGAAGCAAAAGATGGTCAAGAGAATGGGGAATTCACATTTGGATTGTTACCAGCAAATGTTCCTAACAAAGACAAACATAATGCTGTTGAGAAGCCGAATGTTGCTGAAAAAACATGGTTGGATGCAGGAACGGGAATGCACACATTACTTGAGGAGATGAGCAAGAACTTCAAGGATGGAATGGGACAAAAGAATGATGGTCGTGGCGGTTTTCAGGGTGATAAAGTGGAGGAGAATAACAAGGTTGTTGCTAGGAAAGGGGTGATGAACGAAGATAGGAAACTGTTGGTGAATGTTGGTGTGGGTGTTCTGGTGATTGTGGCACTTGGGGTTCATTTGTCCTACACCACTGGGCTCATTGGCAAAGGGAAGTAATTAACCACACCAGCAATGCATGGCGTAATTTGATTTAGGTGTGTATTTGTTAATTTGGTATTGCTTTAATTAAAATATATATAAATTTCACAAGCGTATACTTGGTTTTCTTTAATTTCCGAACCATACGATCCATGATCTCGACCGATTTCTCAACAAACTTCAACTTCTCATCGACCTGGATCTCGTCCATCGAAACATGATGTACCTCCTCAACTAAATACTTACGGAGATTTGACACATGAAACACATCATGAACACCGCTAAGTTCCTCCGGGAGCTTCAATCTGTATGCTACTCGACCAACTCTTTCCAAAATTTCAAATGGCCCAATGTACCTCGGCCCAAGCTTGCCTCGCTTAACGAACCAGACAACACCTTTCCACGGTGAAACCTTAAGTAGTACTCTATCCCCAACGCTGAACTCCAAAGGCTTACGTCTAACATCGGCGTAACTCTTTTGCCGGTCACGAGCCACCTTAAGTCGCTCCTTGATCTGTATAATCTTCTCTGTTGTTTCTTCTATAATCTCAGGACCAACCAATTGACTATCACCAACTTGATCCCATGCCGCTGGCGATCTACAATTACGGCCATACAATGCCTCAAAAGGAGCCATCTGAATGCTCGCATGATAACTGTTGTTGTAGGAGAACTCGACCAAAGGAAGATGAACGTCCCAATTTCCACCAAAGTCTATGACACATGCCCTTAACATATCTTCGAGCGTCTAAATCGTGCGCTCGCTCTGGCCATCAGTTTGCGGATGATACGCAGTACTCATGTCTAACTTAGTACCGAAGGCCTTCTGAAAACTTCTCCAAAAATGCGAAGTGAAACGGGTGTCTCTGTCTGAAATAATTGATACTGGAACTCCATGCTTCGACACCACTTCTTTAATATATTTCTTCACCAAAGTCTCAGTGGAATCTTTCTCACGAATACCTAGGAAGTGAGCAGCTTAGTCATCCGGTTAACAATAACCCATATCATGTCGTGTCCTTCCTTCGTCCTTGGCAATTTCGTTATAAAGTCCATAGCAATTCGTTCCCACTTCCATTCAGGTATTACTGGTTGCTCAAGTAGACCTGACGGCTTCTGATGTTCGGCTTTAACCTGTAGACATGTCAAACATTGACTCACAAACACCGCGATATCTTTCTTCATCCCTGGCCACCAATAGAGCTCCCTCGGATCATAATACATCTTGTCAGTACCCGGATGCACCGAGTACCTCGAATTATGGGCCTCATTCATTATCAAGTTCCCTAGTTCACCATCTGCCGGCACCCAGATCCTTTCCACAAAATACAGCCCACCATCATCTTTCTCTACTAACTGTTGTTCCAAACCACGCAGCTCTTCAAACAAAACGTCCTGATCAACTACAACCTTTGACTGAGCTTCGATAATCCTATCCCTGATGCTCCCATATACGGTCAAACTCATAGCACGAACCCTTCTTGGCTTAACCCTCTCCTTACGGCTTAGGGCGTCAGCCGCAACGTTGGCTTTTCCTGGATGATAACGAATCTCGCAATCATAATCGCTGAGTAGCTCAAGCAATCTATGTTGTCTCATATTCAAATCCTGCTGCGTGAAGATGTGCTGCAAACTCTTGTGATCGGTGTAGATAATACTCTTAGTCCCGTACAAGTAATGCCTCTAACACTTCAAAGCAAAGACCACTGCCCCAAGCTCCAAATCATGAATAGTATAATTCTTTTTGTGGACCTTTAACTGGCCAGAGGCATATGCAATCAACTTGCGTCGCTGCATAAGCACGCAACCCAAACCCTGACCAATGCATCACAATAAATGACAAAATCATCTGACCCTTCTGGTAAACTCAGGATTGGTACGTTACATAACTTATCTTTCAGAATCTGGAAGGCTTCTTCCTGTCTTTCGCCCCAAACATATGGCCTATCCTTTTGTGTCAACTGAGTAAGTGGTAAGGCGACTTTTGAAAAATTCTCGATAAACCTCCAGTAGTAACCCGCCAAACCAAGAAACTGCCTAACCTCTGTCAGTGTCTCTGGCGTCCTCCAATTCTTCACTGAATCAATCTTACTGGGTCAACTTATATGCCGTCTTTATTCACCACATGCCCCAGAAAGTGGACCTCCTCCAACCAGAACTCACACTTTGAAAATTTCCCATACAACTTCTCTTTTCTCAGTAACTCCAATACCTTCTTCAAGTGTTCAGCGTGCTCTTCTTTAGACTTTGAATAAATCAAGATGTCGTCAATGAATACTATCACAAACTTGTCTAGGTACGGCCGGCATACTCTATTCATCAGATCCATAAAAACTGCCGGTGCGTTCGTCAGTCCAAAAGGCATAACTGTGAATTCAAAGTGCCCATACCTCGTCCTGAATGCAGTCTTGGGTATGTCATCTTCATGCACACGTAACTGATGGTACCCTGACCGCAAGTCTATCTTAGAAAAACACTTGGCACCCTAAAGCTGATCAAATAAATCATCAATCCTAGGGAGAGGATAGCGATTCTTCACTGTTAACTTATTCAGCTCCCTATAGTCAATACACACCCTGAATGAACCGTCCTTCTTTTTAACAAACAATATGGGAGCTCCCCATGGCGAATGACTTGGGCGAATAAAACCCTTATCTTGAAGTTCCTTTAACTGAGTAGCCAACTCCTGCATTTCTGAAGGCGCTAAACGATACGGAGACTTTGCGACCGGTGCCGCATTCGGCACAAGATCGATACGGAAATCTAACTGCCTAGACGGGGGTAAACCTGGCAAATCCTCAGGAAAAACATCCTGGAAGTCTTAAACGACGAGGACACTATCCAGACTAACTTTCTTGCCCGAAGCACTCATAAGATGCTTCTCACATGACTCTGACTGTTCGCCCTGAACTTCTAAAACCTTCCCATCAGACAAGGGAATACGAACGACCTTCTCACTACACAAAATCAAAGCATTTACCGATGACATCCAATCCATACCGACAATGACGTCGAAACTACCCATGTCAAATACGAATAACCGTCAAGAACCAATGTACATGAACGTATGACTCGATCCAATCTAACCAATTCACCATTAGCCATTTCTACCTCAAAATACATACTAGTAGAACTCGGCTTAGCACACAACAAAGGAACGAAACTAGTGGCTACAAAACTGTAATCAGCCCCTGAGTCAAAAAGAACAGTCGCATAATTGTTATTCAGGAGAAATGTACCTACAACTACGTTAGGATCATTGCGTGCCTCGGCAACATTCAACACAAAAGCACGGCCCCTAGCCACTTGATTCTGATTGCCCACGTTCTGATTTGGTCCTGTGATCTGCAACTGACTGGGATGTACCGCCACCTAAACATGCTGCCCAACCCAATGCGGACAGTTATTCCTGTAATGGTGTGTGGCACTGCACTCATAACATGCCCCACGGCCACCCTGGGGTCTTCTCTGATTCATTGGAGCTACATTCAGTGGCGCCGCTTGCACCCTCGGTTCTCTGCAGTTAATCGCCCTATGCCCGGTTTTCTGACAGTTGTAGCATGTCGGGCACTGCTGATTGGCAGCATGATGAAGATTACACTTTCCACATAAGGGATGGGGACCCGTATACTCCCTTTTTCCAGCATCAGCGGCCACAAATACTTTCCCCCGATTCTGCCTCTTTGCCTCTGGCCTCCAAACTTGTTATCCGCTTCTTGATTCACCCATGTTTCTTTTCTTATTACTAGTTGCAGTAAGGGTTCCACACTGAACCAACTCATCTGTCATCGCTTCCGATCTCAACACAGCTTCTTCTAGAGTGAGCGGATGAACAGCAGCCATTGTCGCTCTGACCTGGGGGACCAACCCACGAAGATACTTTTCAATACTTTTCGATTCCGGTGTAACCAAATGAGGTACCAACCTCGACAGCTCGTGAAATCTGGTGGTGTACCCAGCATGATCAGCACCCACCATCTTGTGCTCTAAAAATTCTCTTTCCAACCTCTGCAATTCAACCGGCGTACAAAACTTTCTCATCATTAATTCCCTGAAATTGTACCACGACATCCTTTGGGCCACCTCCCTGCCTCTGATCTGAATCTGAGTGTTCCACCATGTCAAAGCACTCAAAGTAAAAGAATTTGCCACATATCTGACCCGCTGCTCGAGTGTACATTCACTGATACTGATCACAGCTTCCATCTTTTCGAGCCACTGAATAAACTTCACGGCCCGACCCCTGCCATCGTAATCCCACAATCCTTGAAGTTCTTATAAATGCAACCTTTCTTTGCTCCAGTCCTAGGCCCTCTTGGCACATTTCCAACCCGGATTCCTTGATCTACATCTTCAAAGTACCCGCCAGCACCCTCTTGCTCTTCTTCGGCATCACCCAAATCTTCATTCTCATTAGCATGTGCTGCTCCAGCATTCCCTTGATTTCCAGCAACATCCTCAGTCCTCTGAGCGAGCACCGCATTCACAACTTGTGTAATCATTTCGATCAGTTCCTGATTCTGAGGGTTTTGGGGCTGGTTAATCACAGGCTCCTCAGCCCCATCACCACGGCCAGCACCACGACCTCCTCCATGACCACCCCTTCGGCCACCTCTACGGCCTCCACCATGGCCTTCAGCACGGCCTCCAGCATTTGCGTTAGCTCTAGTTCTTGCCATTTGTTCTACACATACGAAAGTAAACCACTAGAAAGTTAATCACGTAATATCACCTGACGATGTCGATGTCACCCTGCACTCAATGAACACACTCGATCCTAGTCTTACGAACCCTATCACAATATTACATATATATATATAATCCTACCGTATAATTGAGATATGGTCCGAATCTAATTCCCTACTTCTTAATGCATCCTTAGTGCTTATATATAGGGTGTACCAGCGGCTAACCCACCACACCCTAATACTCTGCAAATATTCCAGTTTACCTACCACACCCAGTTACACAAGTGCAATCCATGATACCAATAACATTGGCATCGCATGCTGTAATCATAGAACCGCTGATCAGACGTTTCTATGATATCACCATGCCATACATGTCATTACCATCACTTCATTTTGCGCTATAATATACAATCATAATCAACAACCAACCAATCAATGACCATAAGCACATGAACAAGAACATGAACGACGACCCGCAACACAAATACATGAACAAGAACAAGAACATGAATACATGACTATGAACCAGAACGCAGCACATTCCAAACACACACACACACACATGAACATGAACGCACATGAACAAGAGTGACGTTAGCACGTCGAGAATGCACATATAATTACTATTATATATGCCACATGACGAACTTAGGTTATAGTCTAGGTCAATCCACCTAATTCTCTATAACCACGGCTCTTATACCATTATGTAACACCCCAACAAGGTGGAATCATGGGATGCCACTAAATGCACAGCACAACATGGAATTATATAGAAATAATCTAAATGAACAGAGATTTCTATTGAAATCAACACAAATGAACAATACAATGCCAAAATGTCAAATTGTCATGAATGTTTACAATGCAATCTAGTATGTGATTACCGACATTCTACCCCACAGGAAGGGTGCATACGAGTATCCGACTCGAGTAATCAAAAAGGCAAATCAAGGAACGCTATCTAGAGTGCATATCTCTGAATACTAATCTAACAAAAGATGCGTCAGTCCCTCGATTTCCAAGCTCCTGCTTCTATCCAATCAACCACGTCTAGCCTGATCACCTGAAAAGCATACTAAAACAAGTCAACACGGGGTTGGTGAGTTCGTAGGTTTTAGTAAATGAATCTTTGGTATCGAGCAGGAATCCTGGCAAAAACGTTATAAAAATGTTCTTGTACGTAAAAATGATCTTGAACAATGGAATGAATAAAGAACTTGAAAACCTTGTCGATTATTTAAGAACATAAAATCTTTTGTACAATATAAGAGCGATAGAGTTACATACCAAATGTCTCGCAATGCCACACATAACACACAAAACACATAAAACACATAATGAACAATATGAACAAGCCGACTTGGTACCAAGCAAATGTCATGCCAAATCACGTGCACCACATACACAGATAAATGTCAATGTCGAACCTCGTATACCACGTATACGAAAAATGTCATGTCGAACCTCGTATACCACGTATACGGAAAATGTCATTTCTCGTAACCTCTATCAAACAACTCATTAAAGAAAACATATTGTACGTAAAATAGAATCGACAACAAGGTTAGAAAACATTTGTATGCTTTTCACCCCAAATTGTACATAAAAGAGGGCTACGAAACTCACCTGAAAATGTCTGAAAAGTCAAATAAGAATTACAGATAACATTTTGTAAAGCACATTGAAACATTTTGTCTGAAAAACCTTCAATGTGTCTTTTTGACGTAAAGCACATTGAAACATTTTGCAAGTCGAGTTCCATCTCGTTGGAACGTCCCAATTAGGTGTTAAAAATGTGGAATCCGTTTCTTTACACAATCTCATATAATTTTTATATCTCGCTTTACCCCCACAAAATACATCTTGTAACATAATTTTAAATTCGTTTTTAATGTCATCTACTTCTTGAGTTTTTAAACCGTCTTGCACCGCCAAGTTTATAATATGTGCAACACATCGACTATGATAAAAAAAACTCCGTCACACGGCGGGTTATATTTTAATTTTAATTTTTGAACCGCATTAGTATTATTACTTGCATTATCAAATGATATTGCAAAAACTTTTCGTCCAATTTTAAAATATTCCATTACTTCTCGTAAAATAAAATAAAAGATTTTGGCCGGTGTGAGGATATTCAAAATTTTCAAAAGCGATCGTGCGCTTCATCATTTGCCAAGTATTGGGATCAACCCAATGCGCCGTAACGCAAAGATAAGAACCCGGCAAACCATGAGGAGCTGACCAAACATCCGTTGTCAAGTTAACACTAGTATTTAAATTTTCAAAACATGTAACAAGTTCTTGTTTAGCCGTTTTCCAGATTTTCATACAATCGCGTTTTATAGTGGAACGACTTACTTGATTATAGCGAGGTTGGAGATTTTCTTGAATGACTCGAGTCAACCGCGGGTTGTCGAAATGGTTGAACGGTAAAGCGTCTTGAATCACGAATTGCGCAAACGCTTCACGACACCGCTCCGCCGAATACGCGAAAATGTTTCCATCTCGTGACATTGAAGCTTGACCCTCTTCCGGAACCGATCGTAGCGCCTCACAATATCGCTCGAAATGTTGCCTCAACGTCGTGTTGGAGTCTTTCGCAAAAAACTTTAAACAACGTTTACATTGCTCCTTTTGGGTACCGTCCGACATTCTACACAAATTGAAGTTCACCCAAACGGCTTGGTTTCGTTTTGTTGGTATTATTTCAACAATGGTTGTGGCGCTAGACGAACCAACACCGGTGGAAGCAGATGAACTTTGAGTTGCCATTTTTTTGATCGTAAATGAGTGTTTTTTTGAATTTTGAGAGCGTTTTTTGAGTATAAAAGTATTGTAACTAAACCAAACCCAACCCACCTATTTATACAAGTTTTAGGATGGCAAAATGGTAAATTTTTGGCAAAATAACGGCTCAAAAACGGCTAGTAACAGATCTCTTAACGGCTAGTTAAAAATTAACGGTAATAACCGGTTAGTAACCGGTTTTGAAACCGGGTATTCCAACCCGGTTTTGAGTAACCGGTTCCTAACCGGTTTTAACGTTCGGAATTCAAAACCGGTTTCGACCCGTCGGTTTTAGTGAAACCCGAACCGGTTTTTCCAAAACCGGTTACAAACCGGTTTCAGTTTCGGTTTTTCAAAACCAGTTTTTCCCAACCCGGTTTTTTTGTGCATCTCTAGTTATGCCCCTCGGTCAAATGTGATATTACATTGTCAAGTGTCAAGGCCTGGTATTGGATCAAAGCCCAATCATATTTGATAATGCTTTGCAGCTTATGCTATTTATCTTTTTGTAGAAAACGACTGGGTATCAGGTTATTTGAAAAGACAGTTTTTTAATTAATATGTATATGGTCTAACGAAATATCTCAGTAGCTATTTTTGAAATTTTTTTTATCACCGTCAAAATGTTCACTTGAAAAGATAGGATATTTGAAAAGACAATTTTTTAATTAATATGTATATGGTCTAACGAAATGTCTCAGTGGCTATTTCTTTTATCACCGTCAAAATGTTCACTTGAAAAGATTCAAACATGAGACATTTGTGATTAGGGATGAGCGCGAGACTGGTACCGTCCCGTACCGGTCTTATATGAACCGGTACCGATACGGAACATATATTTTTGATATTTTTCCGGTACCAAATTTGGAAACCACTAAAAGTGGTTACCAGTCTCAATCTCACTTGAAATTTGATACCACTTTCCGATATGAAAATCAGGACACTACCGGGACATGATTGAGATTTGAGAAAAATTGTTCATCCCTACTTGTTTTTGATGACAACCAGTTTAATATTATATTTGGCTACGTATGGTTTATAGTATCTTAAAGTAATTTATTAATGATTTAAATGAGTCTATATATTCAATAGGACCTTGTTAACCAAGTACAATAACAATACTACACCTTAGATAATTCAGATTACTAGTCAACCAAATCGAGGGTGGTAAAATGCTTTTTGGCGAAAATGTATTAGAGTAATCAAATGTTTATTAAATAACATTCTACCAAACTTCTTATGTAACAAAACATAAGAAATGATTACAATTTTGATATAAAAATTACCAATAATGTCAAACTTCCTTCAGATATTAAAGACATTTTTGTATATCAAACTTCAAAAACTCCTAAAGTTAATCAAGAACTTCCAGATTTTGATAGCTTTATGGAAATGGATCATGTTTTTGACGCCAAGTTTGAAAACAAATTTAAAAAATGTCTAAGTTTTGTCCAAATTCATATTATTCTAAGATATCTTCAAAGTCCAAAGTTGTTTCCAAAGCCAAGCTTCATTCACCCAATTCTGCCATCCTTCCATCAAGAGCAAAGCCCCAACCTTCTCCAACTTCAGGCAAGAAATCCCCCGTATCTGCTTCTTTGTATGTGTAACACCCCAACAAGGCGGAATCATGGGATGCCACTAAATGCACAGCACGACATGGAATTATATAGAAATAATCTAAATTAACAGAGATTTCCATTGAAATCAACACAAATGAACAATACAATGCCAAAATGTCAAATTGTCATGAATGTTTACAATGCAATCTAGTCTGTGATTACCGACATTCTACCTCACAGGAAGGGTGCATACGAGTATCCGACTCGAGTAATCAAAAAGGCAAATCAAGGAACGCTATTGATGTGTAATATCTAGTCTAAAATTTATAAACAGAAAATACCAATAATTAGATTTCTACACACAGGCAGTGTACCTTATCATGCATAGTATAGCTTTTATCAGTAAGTCCAGGTTCGTTCGCAGGGAACTGATTTATTAGAAATTCAGTTTTAATAAGAAATATAAAGTTTTATGACCGTGAGTCAGTCGGATTCTTGCCTTGTAAAATCAGTTAGTTTTGATGTAAACAGTTAATGATTCCAGAGAATCAATCAGAAAATGGTTTGTTTTAAACAAGAAATTTAACAGATCATCTATCAAGAAACAGATCCACAATTAACATGGTTGCATACAATAATCCCCAATTCAAATATGTTGATAAGATATAACCGAGATCTAAACAGAATACTTACCCCCGTACCCGTTGAGTTTATAATCTGTTTTAATCTCTTAATTAACTAGTTTCATTATAAAGACCGGTACCCTAAGACATCTTTTATAATTTCCCTAATCAATTAATTGTTTTGGTTATTTAAGATAACAAATATGTTTATCGATTGTACCCAACCGTTAATATTTTAATTCCTATTATCAAAGAACCGAAATCTATCACTACCATGAAGTAGATCCAATTGTTTATACCTAAACAATCAAAATAACATTTATATGAAAATCAATTACCATTGAAACATATAAACATCACCAACAATTCAGAGATAAATGATAAGGAATTAAAACATTAAGATTTCAACATACCGTTTAAATATATCAACTAGAATTCATAAAATCATGCAACCAGATCGAATTGTTTCACATCATCTTGATAGATGATAAAAAAACTTAGTTACTCGTATTCAAAGAAATCATACCTTCAATAATATAGCAAAACATATTGTTACCGAATTAAGAAAAACTTGCTAGAAAAGAGTTCGTCAAAGATTTGTTTATCGAATCGTTGCTTGAATCCGTTGCCTAATTGCTTCTTCTTTTACCCTTTTTTGCTCTCTTGGTATCTTGTTCAACACACTTGAAGTGTGTTGGTTTGGTTTTTCTTCTCTGTCACTCTTTCTCTCTGCCTATATTCTATCTATCTACTACACAAAATTAACACTAACTTACCACACCAACAGTCTGCATGTAGTGTTATATTATATATTTATAACATTGTTTTCAAGTTGTTACGTAGCTGGCTTCGTCGACACCAGACGCGCGTCACGCCCGTGAAGGATTTCACGGCCGTTACACGCGTAGTTGAACTATTAACGGGCGTGCATATGATCACGGGTGTTACGCGGGTAGTTGAACTATTAACCGCCGTTATATACTTAACGGCCGTTAACCTTCTATAATTTTGTTTCTTTCGTCTTGATTTCGATTTCAGCCGTAACCTTCGCTCATATATTCCACGGACGATCAGAATCAACCATTTCATTCATTTAACTCTTCATATACCTGAAACGCTCAAATATACCTCAAAGCATCGAAAGTTGCATGAAAATAATAAGAATTTCCTAATAAATGGTTAAGCAAAACAAGTGGAAATATGTATAAAATTGATCACATCAGTCACAAAGGCCGCGTTTTTTGTTAGGACCCTCATAAAGCTTTTCGGTCTAAGTTTGAGTACTTTTCAAACAATTAGCCCTAAAAATATCTGTGAAACATATATAGTTTCCATTACCAAAACAAAATTCACAAGCGGAAAGAATGTGTCCAACTTATAAACCACAAAATACAATCTCTCTATAATATATTTTGAGTTTAACAAATTGGGCGGGAACTAACAAACTCCTGTAACAAACTCCTGACGTGTCACCTCCCTGTTTGTTCTATATAACTTCTGCAGCTCACTTTTCTCTCATTCTTCTCCACACTTCTTCACACACACAGTCCAAACCTTCTTTCAAAGGTAAATCCATTCCACTAATTTGATGTTCACACACACACACACATATGATCGTGAATTCAACTTAATTTGTAAGATTTCTGGCTTCTTTCTTTCGATTTCGATATATGTTTGTGATTCGTAGATACTGATTATGTTCTTAATCGTGAATTCTATAGCATTATTATACTTATTTACACAGATCTATATCTATACATTCTGTTTCAATCACTTATAAATATATATAACTAAAAACTTGAATTCATTCCGAAGAACACAAAATCAATCAGAAAAAATAAATAGCTAAGAAGAAGCATCTAGAACTAAATCGATTTCAACTTACGTTGTAAGATTTCTGCCTTCTTTCTTTCGATTTCAATATATGTTTGTGATTTTTGTAGATAGTGATACTGATTATGTTCTTGATCGTGAATTCTATAGGATTATTATACTTACTTACACATATCTATATCTGTACATTCTGTTTCAATCACTTATAAATATATATAACTAAAAATTTGAATTCATTCCGAACAAAATCGATTTTAGTTTCTTTACTGACTTCAACTTAATTTGTAAGATTTCTGCCTTCTTTCTTTCGATTTCGATATATGTTTGTGATTTGTAGATACTGATTATGTTCTTGATCGTGAATTCTATAGAATTATTATACTTACTTACTCGTATCTATATCTATACATTCTGTTTCAATCACTTATAAATATATATAACTAAAAATTTGAATTCATTCCGAACAAAATCGATTTCAGTTTCTTTACTGAATTCAACTTACTTTGTAAGATTTATGCCTTCTTTCTTTCGATTTCGATATATGTTTGTGATTTTTGTAGATACTGATTACGTTCTTGATAGTGAATTCTATAGGATTATTATACTTACTTACACATATCTATATCTATACATTCTGTTTCAATCACTTATCACTAAAATTTGAATTCATTCCAAAATAACACAAAATCATTTCCAGTTTCTTTATTGAATTCAACTTACTTTGTGAGATTTAATCTCATTATGTTCTTCATTGTAAGATTTAATCTTCATTGTTACTTTGTGAGTTTCTTTAGTGTATGGGTCTTTTTATGTCATTATGTTCTTTGTCAGTTTTGTAGAGTCAAAACTATACGCTTTCTAAAAAACAAGAAAAGTTGTGAACCAAAAACTATGGCTTCTACAAAATCATTGTTTGAATACACCTTATTCTAAAATTAAAACGGTAGTCAAGAATGTGACAACTATAGAATGATCAAAAGTCGGTCCCTATATCCTAAAACGGTAGTGAAGAAAGTGATAACAATAGAATGATCAAAAAATCGGTCCCTATATCCTAAAATGGTAGTCAAGAAACTGGTAACTATAGAATGATCATAATGTCGCCCCTGTATCCTATTACTAAAAGATTGGATGGTTTGTATTTTGTGATTTCATTGGGTTATTGTATGTTGTTTATGTTTTACTTGAATTTTTATATTTTCATTGACTGTATAATTTTGTGTTATATATGTATATATTATCTTGTTTTCTCATGGTTTTGGTTAGTTTTGTGTAGTGTCAATGCTACTTGTTACTTCTTGAATTAATAGAACTATATGTTTTCATTAGTTATGACTAAAGTACTTATTTTCTGTAGACGAAATGACGAACTTAAACCCGAACCAATTCTCAGCATGCCGTATCTGTAAAGAGTTCATGAGTGCTGAAGAACTCCAGACACACGAAGCCAACTGTGATGTAAGTTTAATAGATTTGATTTTCTTTGATTTGACCTTTTTGACTGATTTCGTGTTTATTTTTCTAGAAGAGTCTTCTTGACGATGTTATGAAAAAAAGTAAAAAAACTGGCTACCAAATTGCAACTGATGATGCTGAACCCTCTAGCAGTGGGCGGCCTGCCTCAGGCAAGTCCAAATAAATAGGCCTGTCAAATAGTCAGTTTTTATAGAGTACATAATTGCACATTCTTATACAACATTCTTTCATATGTCTGCAGAGCATACCAGGAAACCTAACATTACAACCATAATCACCGGTCCTGAGCTATCAGGAAAATCCACTCTTACATGTCAACTGATGGTGACGCTAGGTGACATTTATGGGACTATAAGTGTAACAATGGAAGCCCCCCTGAGAATCTTGGGATTGGCAAATATGTTGGAGAAACTCAAGACTTGCCATGATCTTGACATATGGAAGTCTATTGACACCAGCCAATACACAATGAAAACTAATGATATTCCAGGAGGTCCTTTATTCACAAAGAATATGATTACAGGGGCCTTCAAGGCTGACTATGCTTTGTATGTCATTGATACCTCTACAGATAACTACAAAGATTGTTTTGACAATAAAGGACAAGAACATGCCTTTCTTGCATTTACTCTTGGTGTCAAACAAAGGATTTGTTGTCTTAATAAGGTAAGTATATATATATATATATATAGCTTTAATATATGAACTATTTTGTTTGATTGGATAGATTTTTACCTTTGTTGATTGACTTGACTGTAGATGGATGCTACTACACCATCGTTTGCCAAAGATCGATATGAAGAAGTGAAGAAGAACCTATCATCTTATCTCACTGAGATTGGATATAACACCAATCAGATCTCCTTTATTCCGATTTCTGCCTTAAATGGGGATAATATAATTGAGAGGTCAAACAATCTTGATTGGTACAAGGGTGAAACTCTTCTCGAAGCTATTAACAGGATCCAGATGCCAGCAAGCTTAATTAACAAGCCATTACGGATGCCGATTCAGTTAGTAACTAAAAGGGGTAGCATTGGCCGTGTTGAGAGCGGTTCATTCAAGGTTGGTATGGATGTCTGTGTTGGCCCAATTGGCCAGTTTGGTACAGTGGGTGAACTTGAGGTTGGAATCTACATGAATGTAGAGGCATCGCCCGGAGACTATGTAATTCTGAAGATAGAAAATGTGGACATCACTGATATTCAACCTGGATGTATTGTTTCGAACAGCAAGAACCCGGCAATCAAATGTGTAAGCTTTGGGGCACAAATGTATGTAATGGATGGGATGATCAGAGTCGGTTCCCGAGCCGTTCTTGAATGCCATACTTGTAGTGTTGGCATCTTGTTTTCTAAATTGTTGTCTACAGTAGAGGGGAAGACGGGAAACAGACTGCGGTCTGAACCAGACTTGGTTAATGTGGTGAATATGCATTGGTTATACTGACACCAACCGAGCCATTGATCGTGGAAAGGGTGCTTGACCACCCTCATTTGAGTCGGTTTTTGGTGAGAGATGACGAAGGTACTATTTTGGCTGTTGGTTTAATAACTCATGTGTTTAAAGAAGATAAGTCCAACATTTCATCTTTCAAGGCTAAAGGAAAGAAGAACAAGTGATGAAGGCTACAGATGGAAATGGGAATAATGAAAGTGACGACTTGATTCTGTTCATAGTTTACTAGTAAAGCTAAAAAAGTGTAAAACCTTTGTTCGATCAGTTGTGTGTACTGCACAGTAGTTTACTACATGAATATGAATGAATGAATGAATGAATAATGGTAATATAAAGGACTGAAGGTTGCATGAAAAAGAGTAAAATAGATGGTGCCTTTATTGTTTGTTTTGGGAAATGAAAAATGCTTTTACGTTGGAAAAGAGTTATTTCCTTTTTAATTATATTAGTTTAAACTTAAAAGTAATTAATATATAACTAGACAGATGACCATATGATGCGATAGTGATGGTGCTAACGGTGGTGGTAGCGGCGGTGTGGTGGGGGAGACGACGGGTAGTGGTGGCGGCGGCGGCGAGTAGTGTATGTTATTGATGTAAAATGGTTGTGTAATTATTTTAGAAGTTCAGGTATAGATGTTGTAAATTAATTTCATTAAGGATATTATTGGTATATCAAGTGGAGATTTTTTATTATATTAGTTTAAACTTAAAAGTCATTAATATATAACTAGACGAATGCCCGAACGATGTGGTGGTGACGACTGTTGCTGGTGGCGGTGGCGAGTATGTTAGGTTATTGATGTAAAAGAGCTAATGTAGTTATTTTAGGAGTTAATAGTAGATGTTATAAATTAATTTCATTAAAGGTATTATAGGTATATCAGATGGAGATGTTTAATATTATGAATAAGTATAAAAGACATTTTAGGTAATTTCGTGTAATTTGAGAAGAGAAGGGGGGGGGGGGGGGGGGTTGTCATATGCTTGGTGTTTTAAAAACCGGACCGAACCGGCTGGACCGGTGCGCGGTGGCTTGACCGGTTTTTTAATCCCAGTTTTTTAGCGGTTTTTTAATTTTTTTCAGACCGACCGGTTTTCCGGTTTTTGACCGGTTTTTTCCGATTCAACCGGTTACTTTTTTTTGAAAATTTTCTTTTTATGATAATGTGTATACTTTAATGTTATTTTTAGTTATTTGTGAACATTAAAACCTAGATTTTATTTGGATTATAACTATTTGATATTATTTTTAAATTGATTGTAATTATATTTTGACTAATTTCGTTGAATTGTAACAAGTTTAATAACAATTTTATATAAAAAAAAATAAAATAATAACCAACCGGTACAACTGGCCCGACCGGTTCGGCGAAAAACCGGTTTTTAAAACACTTCATATGCTTTAATAGGTATTATTAATAAAGTATACTTTTAGTTTTTTCTTTTCCGGATTTAAACTTAAAACTAGCTTTTTAATTATCTATACTATTATATAAAGCAAATGACTCCCTTCCATTTCTCAAAAAAGAACTTGATCTACTCAAAATTCCCCTACACATTCAACACACCTATCACCTAATATATATGGTCTACCAAAAATACCTTTAATGAAATTATTTACAACATAGATCTCTCAACTCCTAAAATAACTACACTACCCCAGTATACATCAATTACCTTTACATCAATAACCACACCACCGCCACCACCACCACATGTTGCCGCCATCACCACACCGCCGCCGCTACCACCATCGCCGCCGCATCACGCGGATATGCGTCTAGTTTATTTTTGATAAGAATACCATATTAATAGCAAAAAGTATAATACACCACTATAAATCTTTTAGTTCTGCCGTTCATATGTATATTATTTAATTTATATTATAAATATAAATATAAATATAAATGTATATTATAAATATATAAATATTGATAAGATCTTGTAAAACAAATAAGATTGTAAAACAAGTATTAAAGTAAAACAAATAAGATAAGATCTTGACCATTAGATCATAATAAGATTGATGCACGAAGGTTCATGGAGAACAAATATATACACTGATGCACGGAGATTTTTATGATGCACAATAATTTTTAGTTAAGGGAAAATAATTGTTTTATTTGTTTTACTTTAATACTTGTTTTATTTGAACCAACACCTATATATATATATATATATGCTTAAGTTAATACTTTTTTTTATTAGTTTCCACATCAACTTATTGCACACTTTATTTAGTGTTACAAAACATAATTAATATCCATAATTTGTTCAAAACCACTAAAGACTCAGCATGCATATCTTATAATTCTAGGACACAAAGATTTGTTAAATTTATTAAATCCCACAAGTGAAAACATAAGGACACTATAATGGTCAAACAAAACAATATGATTAATAAAATGCCAAAACAATATGATTAACAAAACAT
>JAOEHQ010000149.1:0-19726 GCA_025447715.1 Asclepias incarnata
ATAATGCATTTTAGTGTTAAATAAGATGCATGTCAGTATTTACACTAACATGCATCTTAGTTAACAGTGTATTGCATCTTAGTAATGCATCTTAGTAACTAAGATGCATTTCAGTGTTAACTAAGATGCATGTTAGTGTATCTACTGACATGCATCTTAGTTACCATTAAGATGCATCTTAACTTCATCCCTGTCATCCATGGTAGAGCCATGGCACTAAGGGCAGCGCCCGTGCCGTATCAAACCACCACACTATCTCTTGGATCGCCGTCCATCAAATCCAAACCATTCCCAGATGCGTCCGACTTTCAACCCCTTTATAAATGCCTTAAGGTCTACGACCGATAAGGACGAAGCCCCCTTGAAAGGCGTAGCCGTTCGATTAAGGGCTACGCCCGTACCGTATCACATTTTCCGACGATGGTGGTGGTGGTGGGGGTGGTGGGGAAGAAGGCTGGTGGTGGTGTTGGTGAGGTGCTGTAAAAAAAAAAAGGCCTTCGCACACTTCGCATTTTAACAATCTTCGCACAGTAACCTTACCCTTTAATCATTATCTTTAACTTGTAGATAAATAATATATATATATACTAGAAAATCATACCCGTATGATGTGCGGCGGTAGATGACTTCTTCAATTTTAAAATATTTGTAAATTTAAGTTAAAACATCCTACAAGAGGTAGGCGGACAACTTTTTTGACAACTGACTTCGACTTTGATTCGTCTAAAACACAATTATATATATTGTGTTTGTTATTTATTGGTAAAATATATAAATATTTAAGACACCCTTCATCTTATTTATAAAGTAGTATAGATATAGATAAGTAGATTAAATACATAAATATAAATAAGATAAATATGAAAATGTTTAAAAATTTGAACTTTAAGACACCTTGCATATCATTTATAAAATAGTATAGACAATAATAATGATAATTTTTGTGTGGGTCCATAATTTTATTTTAACTATTAACTATGACATAGGCAAATTTTAGTTTGATGAAATCAAGTCATATGATTGGTTAATAAGTTATTAGGGCAATTGTTTTTTAATATATACGTATATACTATATTTTATTTTAAGCCCGTGTCAATACACGGGTGTTTATAAGTATTTTATGATGAAATTTTCAATTATAAGGGAAAAATAAGATTAAGTATCATAAAAACTTACTTATTTATCCATTATATATGTTATAAAGCTTTAAGTTTATATTGTATTTGCTAAAAAGATTATAAGTTTCTAAAAATTGTGTAGTTTAACACAATATTTTTATTTTGTTTTGAACATAGAGATGTATGATTATGTGTATCTCTCATATACGAATGAAAAAGGAAGGAAATAAGGAAACTTTGAAGAAAGCTATTAAATTTGGGTCGAGTTTTATTGGTATAAAATTTCATGCATCTTTTTTTTAGCCATTAAGAGATCTAACGTTGGGAATATGTCATTATCTGTTTATAATCACAAACAAAGACTATACACTCTATCAATCACAACAACAACAACAACAACAATTTAGGTTTGGATTAAGAGTCGACCCTTAAAATAAGGTACTATGTCTTTTGTAATAATATTATTATTTTTTAACATTTTTTTTCTTCATATTTTTCAATATACGTATGTTATAAACTATTAAAATAGGGAAATGATATATCTTTTTATAAACATAATAATCATTCTAATGTCATGACTACATGACAAATGTAATCTATTAATTTTTTTTATCCTAATCTTATCCTTTGATTTTAACAAATGTCATAATTATATTGTTAGGAGAATTTTTTAGAAGATATATCATTTCTCATTAAAATATTATTAATTATATATGTTTTTCCGTATGTTACAGAAGAAAATCCAGTAATCAAAGACGGTGGATTGGGAATTGGTAAACTTAAAGACTCGAATGTGGCTTTATTGTCTAAGTGGGTGTGGCGTTACAGAAATGAATCAGGAGCATTGTGGAGAAAAGTAATCGACTCAATTCATGGTGCAAGTAGAGAATGGAATTCTGTACCCGTTAGTTCATCATATTCAGGTGTTTCGAAAGCTATTGTTACTACGGTTGATAGGTTCAATGTGGGAGGGTCTTGGCTTCCTGATTTGATAAGAGGTATTTGCGGGAAAGGGGATAATATTCGGTTCTGGTTAGACCCCTGGATCAGTAAGTCTTGTCTCAAAAACACGTTTCCTTTGCTGTTCCGAATGGAGATGGACAAAATGTGTCTTGTTCGAGATCGTTTCTATGCTCAATCCAGGAAATTCATTGGATGTTCTGAATGGTACACGACTCCATTTTCTGATGCGGTTTTGGAAGAATGGTTATGTTTCAGTCGGCTCTTTGAGGACTTCTAATTAAACGACAATAATGATAGATGGGTTTGGCACGTCGACAAGCATGAGGATTTTTCTATTAAAAGAGTAAAAAATTTCATCAGTGGTGGTCGTGATTATGGCGGCAGGTATGTTTTGAAATGGTGTAAAGGTGTTGCAAAAAAATGTAATATGTTTATGTGGCGAGCGACGTTGAATAGATTGCCAACTTACGATGCACTTCAAGTTAGGAACCGTAACTTCGGATCCACTGTGTGTGGGTTGTGTGATTGTTGGGACGAAACAATAGACCATCTTTTGTGTTTTTGCTCTGTTGCGGCTAATGTATAGGATCGGATTAGAGTGTCGTGCAAGGTGGGTTGTTTTGTGTTTTCGTCTGTTAAAGAGCTTGCCGAGATTCATACTAAAGTGGGTTTGGGGAAAAAGGCAAGACGTTTAAAGCGGTAATTTTTGTTACGGCATGGTGTCTGTGGAAGGCTAGAAATAAGAAGGTTTTCGAGCAATCGAATGTTGATAGCGTGTCGATCTTCAGTGAGGCAAAGACAACCGGTTTTTTGTGGTATAAAAGTAGATTGAAAAATGATAGTATTAGTTGGGAGGAATGAAACTTTTTCAATATAATGTAATCATTGTAACGTTTTGATCTTCTCTGCAATTGCCGAGAAGTTGTGTGAATATATATGATGCATATCTTTCAAAAAAAAAAAAGAAAGATAACCAACATTTAAACATAATAATTTGGTAAAATCAAGTGGGTCAACATTCAATCCCAAATTAAACAAGATGCAGTTATGAAGCAGCTACAATTAAGTTACATTATTGCATTCTCTTTGAAAAATGTTTTTTTTTTGAACGGCCTTTGAAAAATGTTTTAATTGGCAATAATGTCATGTTAAGGTATTTAAAGCCAATTAATAAGAAGATTTTTAACGTGATATTTAAATGTCAATAAATTATTATGCAACTTTTCAAAAAAAAAAAAAAAAATTTATTATGCAAATACAGCTTTTTGGCAACATTTTAAATCATGATGCTTGAAGATATGTATGAGAAACGATATATGCTCAACTTTAAGTAAGTTTTTTTTTTAAAATTAATAACACTTACGAGATATCGTTTATTTAATATTTAGCTCAAAATATTTGATTTGGATGAGCTAAACTCAGTGGCGGATCCATGTGGAGAGCAGGGTATGCACTTGCATACCCTATGAAAAATAAAATTAGTGTTAAATTTTTTTTTAATAAAAAATAATTTTTTTTTTACTAATAGTGCATATCCTAAAAAAAATAAGTGCATATCCTAAGTAGACATAACATACCTTGTAGTGTTGGTGGTTGACTATTTGACTAAAAACGCAATTTCAAGTTGAATTTTCCTGGATCCGCCACTGGCTAAACCCGAGGGTTCGAGTTGTATAAGCTCAAAATCAAGTCATCTATATTACTATTCTATCATTCAATTCCTTAAAATACCTACATTACCTTTTCAATAAAATCACCAAAAATACTTACAATACCTTTATTCCCTAACACCCTTTTTCCCTAAAATACTTACAATACCCCAACCCGCCTCCGCCACCACCATCACCACCACCAATCGCCACTCACCTCTCACATCTCGCCGTTGCCACCATCAGTGCCATCTTTGAGAATGTGAGAAAAATTCAGAGCCTAGCTCAAGAATAAAAAAAATGGGCCCTTAGTCAATAATAAACATTGTTTTCAAAAATTGAATCTGATGTCGAACCGGTCTACTATCGAACCCGACAGAAAACCAAATAACGTCAAAATAAATATACCAGAAATATGTATAACATAGAAATTATCAAATTATAATTATATATAAAAAAAAGAATCCAACAAAAAAGAAAAAAAATATGATAAGTATGGGCGTATGGCCATCCATCTAATACTTTCATTTATTACAATAACACTCAAAAGTAAATATACCGGTTGTGTGACCTTTGTGGGTGAGGATTTTTCTCATGTCTCGCTGTAATTGACACGAGTTTTTTTTTAATCCTTTTTGTGTTCCTCGCAGTCCGAACATCAAGATGTGTGTTGTTGGTTTCGTGTTACTCTCCTAGATATTGTAATTGTAATTGTAACTTTTGTTCTATGTTTAGCAATTTGATAGACACTTTTATTTATAATATTTGCTGCTCTAAAAAAAAATTTCATAGCATGTGCCATCTAAAAAATAGAACAAACACCAACCACTCAAAATATTATATTCCAATTAATAATTAATATCGAGCCATCTTTTTTTTTTTTTTGAAAGGTGTGAATTACTCGCAAATATCGGAGGTCTAGCATACGTTGTCTTAACCGGATCCGCGTTAGAGAGCCCCCTCGCAGAATAGATTTCCAATTTAAATCCCTTCGACGAGAAACCCCTATCACCCAGAGATCTGGAGGGGAAAACTCACCCAGGCCCACTATAAGTGGAAATTAAATACCTGTGGCCACCCCCAAATATGCCTAGGGTAGGACTCGAACTTGAGACATCTTGTGAGGAAACAAGCCTCCTTGCCACTAGACCATTTGGTGATTCTAGCCTCCTCTCATTGTATTCTTCTGTTTACAACGTCGACAACTCTGTGTGTATGTATCTATCTATCTAATTGAGTTAGAGGGAGATAAAAACCAACAACAAACACATATACATATATTCGGCCAATATGTAACACAACCATCACCACATATATACATATATCCGACCAATAAAAAAAATTTCGCTCACCGGAAACTCCATCACCATCACTTGAAGGTAGTGGGCCTCGAAGGGAGTGGGCCCGACTCGATGGCGCCCCTTGCACACCTCTAGAGCCGGCCCTGGCCACCATCACCCCGTCGCATTGCGCGGGTAACCTTCTAATTGTAACACCCCACCAGTGACGCAAACGTGAGATGCAACTGAAACAAGCTTGCAAATGGATATTACACAGAGAAACTACATGATGTTCATATAAAGCTACAAACTGTCAAATACAAGGCAAAATACAACAAATAAATCCTAAGCAAGAGAAACAAATCCGAGGCATCGTGCCCGAGTCTAAAGATCTAGAATGCAATCGATCGATCCTTAGGTCCAACTATAATCATCACAACTTTTAGCTTGCAAGCAAATCTTGTATACCTGAAAAGATACTCAAAAGTGTCAACACTGGGTTGGTGAGTTTGTAGGTTTGTGCACATAGTTCAAGTTAAGCCGTGACATAGCTTCATAATATACATATATAGATTGTTCGAGATGATTCACACATGGTTCCAAATCATGATTATACGCATTCATATATACACATCCATACACACAAATCCATACATGCCTTTCCATACAAACCATTCCATACACACGATTCCACACAAACCAATCCATACATACGATTCTACACAAATCAATCCATACATATGATTCAACACAAATCAATCCATACATATGATTTCACACAAACTAATCCATATATATGATTCCACACAAATCAATCCATACATACGATTCCACACAAATCAATCCATACATACGATTCCATACAAACTAATCCATACATACGATTCCACACAAATCAACCATACATCGTTCACTCATGACAACATAACCCAAGACAACCGATTTATCAGTTTACATTACAACAATCAATATAAATGTAAACCTAAAAGCACGTAGGAGCACAACAGTGTATGTACGAAAAATGTAGGTTTTTGTCAATGGCATAAATCAATAGAAGATAGTTGAGTATCTTTCCACTCCAAAATAAACAACGAGTAGGGGCTACGAACTCACCTGACGCGCGCAATACATTCCCAAGACGAGAGAAAGTAAAACCGACGTCCACGATAGCCGAAACCTATCATACACGTATCACATTAATCCTAAAGCATCTCAAGAGGTAAGGTCCTATGCATATTGACCTAATCTTACTATAAATCCCCTATTGTGTCCATTTACTAAGGATTTGATCCAACCCAAGTGAAATCACTACGTTTCGTTTCACAACGACTCGCCTGGAATTGACCGCTGTTCTTTTACCTAAACTTTCGATTTATTCAAATTATGTTTTGGACTGAGAGGCCTATACCATTGGAAAGTAGACTCATTTACGCTTCCTTTGCCGCTAAATCGTCGAAAACGGAGTTACGGTTTGAAAGTTATGGACGTTTGAAAATTGCCAGAATTTCTACTGAATTGTGTCGCGACCAGTAACACTCGCGACGCGAATTTTGCCTCTGATCTCAAATTTTTGACTCAAAATGACCCCCGCGACGCGACCAATACCACTCGCGATGCGAAAAGTGTCAGGAACAGCTAAAAATGAGTTTTTGACCTCCAATCAACCAACCAAACGTCAAAATCAAAGCTTCAAACTTTACCACAACGTATTACAAGCATAATCATCAACTTTTTACACAAACCCACATCCAAAATCAAAGGTTTTCATTTTAAGACTTTGACCAAGATAAAACCATTGTAAAATGATGTTACTAGCTATGCATTTGCTCAAGATCAACGATTTACTCTACAACTATGAAATGATTCAACATGATCAAAGTATTTTAAGATCAAAACTCACTTACCACTTGTTTCTTGAAGTCAAAACCCGAATTTGAGACAAAGAGGAGGATGGACACTTGAGTTCTTGCATAGATGGATGATCTTGGTTGCATTACAAGATTATTATTACAAGTTTTCGTTAATCGCTTGCTTATTTCATTGTTGGTGGCCGGATTTGGAAGAGAGAAAAGAGAAAGTGTGTGTGTTCTTGAGTTTCTAGAGAGAATGAGGAGAGAAAGTGTTTAGAGAGAGAGAGAGAGGGAAGTGGAGAAACTAGAACTTTTAACTCGAGACTCGTTCAAACATTTCATTGATGCCACTGTATATATTTTCGAATTACCTTTCTAACGACTATTCACATGCCCATATTTCTCCTTCATAAGATCACTTAGTTCAAGTTTGACTCATTTCCATTTTACTAAATCCGCAAAGTTGACCGACCCAAATGGTGGTTGTTACACTAATATTAATAAAACTCACTTAAAAATCTTGAATAACTTTACAAAAATCTTTTAACAACCCTATTTTCACTCCGCATATATATAATGTTTTATATTTATACATTTTGGAATATTTATAATGGCCAAAACTACAATAAAATGATAATAGAACTTTGAATAGATGTACTACGTAAGATAAATAGAGTGTAAATTATGTATGAGCATGATAATATGTCTATCATTGACAAAATACAAATCAGTAAACCATAAGGGTGATGGTCTAGTGGTAAATTTCGTCTATATGAATGAAAATATCTATAGGTCTTAAGTTCAAATCTTAAGAGAAAAAATATACACCTCCTGTGGCCATGGAGATGCACCCGTGATGATTTTGGGCTATCCGCAAAGCGAATGGCCATCCTGGGATTAGTTGGCTCACAAAGTAGGGTTGAATTATTGGTAGGTTTTTCGGAAGTCCTAGGTTACATCTTAAACATTCGTGTAGTTTAGGAGTAGAAGTAAGATAGTTTACGTTTTTTTTTTTATAAAAAAGTACGAGTACAAATTATCATAACAAGGAAAGCTTAAGATACATTACTAATAGATGTGTTTTTACCTATTAGACAATTATTAATTTATGTACTACACAAAGTGATTGGACAATTTTTAATTTTTTTTTTTTCATTATTAATTTTTTTCTTTTTTGACTTGAGGAGTCTTTACTCTTTACATTTTAGGCTAAAATTAAGTCATTTTTAACCCATAATACTGAAACTCAGTGGTGTCACGTCAGTAATATACTGACTTACCACGCTAAACTACTTTTACCATTAACTTCCACATTGAAATCCCCATTTATTGATGCCCATCATCATACCAAACACACCCTTTTAAAGCCAACCGGATAGCCACCAAAAAGAAAAATAATAATATTATATACCAATATGCCGAGGGTTCCAAAGTGATAGCTACCAAAAAGAAAAAAAACAATATTATTAAACACCAATAACGAGCACAAACATGAAGAGAAATAAATCATTTGTAAAATAGTTAAATACCGTTCCAAGGAGGAAAGCTATGTATTAAAATGTTTGTGTTGATGTGTGTGTAATAATTTAAACAAACAAATTAAGAAACAAAACAACAATAAAGTCTAAACTAAATCAAACAAAACAACAATAGAGTTCTCTGTTACTTGGGAAATTTGGTGTAAATTCGAGCTGTAATCTGATCTCTTATATTTCACCCGCCATTTTGGGGGTGTTGATGTGAATAATAGTAAAGTTTAAAAAAAAAAATAAAAAAATAAAAATCAAACTGAACCAGATTTTATGTTTATATGAAGAGAGAAAACAATTCTTTAGTAGTAGACATTCAAACTCAGATGGCGAAATGAGTGGATTATCGGGTCAAAATATGTTAAATTAGGTTAGCCAAAAGACACTCTTTGAAATATCTTAAGAAAGATTCTTATACATTTGAAGAGACTTTCAAACACTTGGCCCATTTTCCATTTTAGCTAAAATCAATGTTATCCATTTGACACCGAGTTTGGAACATCAAGTTGTGAAGCCCAAATGGGACTTTGTTGGATATATAATGACCCATGAGTCAACTCATTTGGGCCAAATTTACGAAGGAAATGATGTGGGATAACATTATCCAAATAAAGGATATAGGTGTCCACATGGCATTACATTATAGGCTGAAGCAATTTAGACTACTTCCAATCAACCAATATTGTCCAAGAAAAAGATACCCACCAAATAACTAAAAAATAGACTTCTAGATATCACTTAGTTAATTGTTCAAACTTTAAAACAAAACTAACTAGCTTTCAAAACATTTGTAAAATAAGAAAATGGCTAGCTGCAGTATGGCATCTGCTGCTACTGGATTTGTGGTGGCACCAAATGTGACTAGTAACACAAACACAGTCAAGTGCACCATGGTTATGTTTTCTTCAAAGAATACTAGAAGTTCTAGACTGGTTGTAAAGGCAGCTGATGAGGGTGGTGCACCACCTGCTGCAGCTGCAGTTTCTGCACCTGCCAAAGAAGCTGCACCTAAGCCACCTCCAATTGGACCCAAGAGAGGAGCCAAGGTATTTGCACTATAACAAAACCTTACTTTTGTTATATTTAACACTAATCACTATGTGAGAATACCATAACTGCCAAAGGTGTCAAAATGGGTGGATCGGGTAAAACCGTAAAAGACCAAGACGGATAATTTTTTATAGGGTAAGTGTTTGATTGACCAGAAACACATTTTATCCAGCTTTTTGCAAATAACAAGTGAATATGATTACAAAAACCATACTATTTCGATATTGCTAACTTTAAGCAAAATGATTTTTAGGAGGGACTTTGGGCAGTTTTTGACTCGGCTGAGCTGTTTGACCTAATTGGCTCATTGGCTTTTTAGCTAGATTACTTCAAGTTTACCCATTAAAGATAAAACATAACCCTGAACGACCTGTTCATAACTAAATGAGTTCAAATTGCCACCACTAAAATATCTAACAAGCACTATTCAGTAGAAAGAACATGAAGTCACATATTATCGATAATCTTCAGACATATGCACATGCCTAGAATTAACTATATTATATCATCTGTGTAGGTGAGAATTCTCAGGAAAGAGTCCTACTGGTTCAAAGGTGTCGGATCAGTTGTGACTGTTGATCAGGTAAAGCTAATACTTGCAAGCGTGTGGTTAGTATATTTGTCTTGGGGTATCGATATGCAATTATTCATACTGTATGATGTACTGTGCAGGATCCCAAGACTCGTTATCCAGTTGTTGTGCGGTTCAACAAAGTCAACTATGCAAATGTATCAACAAACAACTACGCATTGGATGAGATTCAGGAATGTTAGACGAGCTTCTTGTTCATGTTGCCATTGTAGAATCGAGAATTCCTTCCATTACAATCTTTTGCAACATTCGATTGATGTGTAAAATAGCTTCTCAGTTTATCGAGTGTCTAAATTTTATATATGGTTTATCAGCCTTGATTTGATTTTAAACAAGTGAAATATCGTCATATTGTGTAACTGAATATGCAAACAAGTCACACACACCCAAATTATGTAAAAAATGATGCAACATGAGTTTAAGGGATGCTACATTTCCATTAGATTCTCAACAAACATATGATTATCTATAATATTATTCTAATCTTAGCTGAATTGTTAGTATAATGAAGCAATATGAACATACAAGATAATGAAACGTTTTCCAGAATCCATATGGTAGTCTATATCGGTCACCTGCTATACAAAACCACATACTGAGAAAGTAAAACGAGTCGCAGACTCGTATCAGCGTAGTTGATATCTCTTTAAATTAACGGATTATCATGCTTTCCGATCCAAAGAGTTGAAGTTTTCTGCACAAGGAAATAAATAAACAATGAATGAAAGATCTACTTGAAATCAACTCTTGCTACAAAAAGAAGACATTTCATAAGTTGAATCACCTTATGAACGTTCGATGAAGTAAAGCCGATCAACAAATGGAACTGAATGGTCTAATTATTAATCAAATGCCACCAAGTATTTGAATGAACTGGTATACGGCCATTGATGGGTAACAGTCCAGAAAACACAAACGAGAGAAAGTTAATACAAATATAATACGAGTAGTTAATATAAAGAGCATCTTTCCTGATAAGTAAGGGTAGAGGTGGCAATTGGGCTGATCAGGCAGGTCAGGTTATGGGTCAAAACAGACTTTAGTCGAAACAGAACAGGCTGGATGGGTCGTCTATTTTTACCATATTTCAAGTTATTTTCTATATATTTAATGAATGATTACAAAAATACAACATTATTTCCAAAATTATCTAAATCCATATATAAAATGATTTAGGAAGTTGTATGCACTAAAAGTACATTTCGGGCAACTTTCAACGTGCTCGGCCCCTTTGACCTGTTTTCATATAGGTCAGTTCTTCTATAGGACCTGTTTGAGATTATTAATTAGCCACATCTACCCAACCATAAGTTAATCGGTCCGAACTGCTACCTCTAATTAAGGGTAGTATTGCTGAAGATGTGTCAAACCTTCATAAATTCGGATAATATTAATGATTTTTAAAGGACTCTTCCATCCATGCCATCAAGAAGGCCAGACCACATTCCTTTTACTGGAGGCAACTGTGCTACAAAAGCATTCCAAGGTGGGTAACCCACACCACTTCCACGTACGCGTCCATCCAACCGCAGAGATAAATACCTTCAATACGAGCAAAATAATAAATTCTTGATGCAAATTTTTTACTTAAAGATTTCAGAACATGTGAAATTTATGTGCAACACGGCATTACCTAATCAGAACAGGAAAGTTTATATTATTTAGATGAAATAAGATACAATGAAATGTCTCGCTAAGCAAAATGTACAGGACTGATATTTAGGAACAGCAACCAAAAATTGTGAACGAGCAAATAACAATGGGTTGCGACAAAGTGGGTGCATAAAATACTTAAGATATAGCTCGCGCTGCATAACGTTAAACATAAAAGAAAAGAAAAAAGGGCTTACACAGGAGATTCAGGTGACACATTGGCCAGTTTCTTCTGATCATCCAGCCAACTGTGGGATAAAAATTGTATTTTAGATTATGTATAATTTGCAGAGGAGAAGAGCACAGATTATGACAACAAAACAAAGGCCGGTTTGGAAATATTTTTCCTAAAATAACTTCATTCGCGTTATTAAAGACGGACTAAGAAAACAATATCTACGTTTCGGAACTTACTCGGACCATTCTGGCGTAAGGACAGGTACAAGCTGCCAAAGCCTTTTTCTTTTGTTTGTTAAGTCCTTCATGTCTTCAGTCTCGTCAAACTCAAATGCAGGTGCATTTCCATCAGTCGAAAAAGGCACCACAAGCACCCCTCTTTCTATAAGTTGTTCGGTAAACGTTTCACTACGTTTAAAAGCTTCTGTTATGAATGATGAAGGTCCAGCAAGGATCACAAGACGGGCAAGTCCTCTAAATTCACTAACAGTGATAATCTTCTTTTCATCCACACGTAGTTTAAGGTTTGAAAGGTTTTCTTCTCTTGAAAGCCTGGCCATTTGTGCATTCTTGATTTTGTTTTCCCTATTATATAAGAATCCAAACAGAGCTGCAGCTCCTATGTCTATGCCAAGGCCTTTGGCGATGTCAACAACTAAATCTGCTCTTGAAGGATTAGTCAATGCACCAATAAGTTGTGTAGTGGCTATCAGTCCACCAAGCGAAGCTTGTGCAACGAAAGCGATATAAAAGAACATCCTAACGGATCTAAATGGGGTAAGAACTTCACTCCTAATTCTTGCCTGGGAACTGCATAACAAACAAACCAAGAACTTGATAGTCAAAGTAATTTCGCAAGTACTCAAGCATTTGAAAATTTAACAAGTTTAGAAAAGCGGAGGTAATTGAACAAAATTGCGGGGATGCCTTTTACTTAATAAACTTCAACTAAGGGATCTTTGTTTTTTTTGTAAGGCAAATTAATAACACGCCTCGCCATATATTTGTCCACAATGGGCCTGAAAACGTTGATAGGTCATCTCAGAAACCGTAAGGCCAAAGTCCCTTTGGTTGTACTAAGGGATCATACAGATAAAAGCATTCCTAAATGAAGATATCACCTCTTTGCAAACCAGTATCCTATCTAGTTGGAATGCATACTCCAACGATATTCAATACCGATGTGGAATACAAAGGGAGATCTTGCAGCTAATGGAATAGCGAAAATTTGATTCCCAAATCGTCCAAGATCAACAAAGAAGTTATCCAAATTCCAAACATTACGAGCTTTTTGCTATTGTAGTATGATGCTATAAAAATTCCTTTGTAAGCATTACACTTTCAAAACTTGCTATCTTTGTACTTCTATATATAGTTGATCAATAATATGTAATACCTAACTCTTGATCATCTATATATAGGAGTACACGGATACATGAAGAAACCGTTAGCAGCCCATCTATACAATCGAGCCGGGTCATACTAACCTACCTTGTACTCTACTAATAAATGTGAATTGCGGCCTTATCGATTAGAAATTTTACATACTAATACTCGATTATACTAAATCTTAGACACACTTTAGGCTTATCTGCTTACAACTCGTCCCAAAAGTAAAAATGAGAACCAGACTTCTTTTTAGGCTCATAAACGTGCTTATGTATATACAATTTACGACAAAACTGAATCCAGAAAGACTTGAATTTACCTGATTTCGTTAGACGAAGATGGTTTAGCTGAGGAACAAGTAACTAACAAAGGAATCTTGGTTCTGTTTCTATTTATAGTAACTGTACTATGGCTGGTGGTGAATCTATGGCCATTGATATAGAAAGAAAAACCAAAGCATTTCGAAGTATGTCGAAAACCGGAAGAAGTAACTATAGCAAGATGATGTGCCACCGTAGTAGACATGGCGTTGGCTCACCGGAGATTTCTGTAAAATGTTTCTAACTGTTTTTGGTTTGTTACTTTTGTTTTGTTTTTCTGTTATTTTTTTGGATGATTGGTATAGGGTAACGTGTACCTTTTGAGACCAGATCAATATAAATAAAATAATTATATAGGCATTCAAATAAAACAATCGTTCTCTTAATGGGAAATCGTCTCTTAATGGGAAATCGTTGCGCCTCATTTTTCGGTACCGATAAATCATGGAATCCATCATATTAATTGGTTTTATATCTGATGCATTAATTTTATATACTTGTTTAAACACTTGTGTTATTTGAGTCATCGTGCATCAGTTTTATATACTTATGTTTTGTGAATCTTCATGCATCAGTTTTATCATGATCTAATGGTTAAGTTCTTATCTTTTTTGATTTATTTTAATACTTGTTTTACAGTAACAAACCCGTAGTTATATATATATATATATATAAGCTTTATTATTAATTTATATAAAAACATAAAAATATTTAGATTGTAAGAAAAAGATTCTTTAAAAAGAGGAAAAGATTATTTAAAAAAAAAAAAAAAACTTTTTTCATATATAAATAGTATATACAAGTATATGTATATAGGGATGACTAAGGTACAGCAGTAGCACCTGCTATTAGCTTTGCTTTTAAATTTTTTTCCATCATTCTATCACGTGTTGAATTTGTGTGTGTGAGAAGAGGTGATGCTGCTAGCAGCATTTTTTAATGATTTTTCTAAAACTGTTTTTTGATTTATAGTCGGGCATTGTTGTAAATTTATATATATTGGCAATCAGTTTTAATATCCATTATAAAGTTTTTACTTATTCTTGGAATAACTTTGGCTATCAACTACAAATTTGTACAAGTCTTCAAGCTTTTGGAGACGATCTCAAATGTGTTTGTAGGTGTGCTCGAGTATGCGTCGTTAGCTTAGCACTCATCCAACTTGGTCTATATTGAAGCTCAACTCGGCTTGTTTAAACGTGCACATTTGTTTAAACGTGCACATGTAGCTTTTGAACGGAACCCTTCTAGGAATATTGACTCATTACACATTTTGTAGGAGTGCTCGAGTATGTGTCGTTAGCTTAGCACTCATCCAACTTGGTCTATATTGAAGCTCAACTCGGCTTGTTTATACGTGCACAGGTAGCTTTTGAACGGAACCCTTCTAGGATTATTGACTCGTTACACATTTTGAAATGTGCATTCAGACTTAAACTCGATAAAGTCAATTACATTGAGCTCGAGCTGGATGTTCCTTTCACTTGCAAGCTCAAACATGTGTCGCAACCTTGACGTTTGCAGGTTGTTCACTGATGTTATCTCAGTTGATTGACTTTACTTTGAAATCACAAGAGATCAAATATCCTACTAAAAAAGGTTCTATTTTAACCAAAACTAACTAGTTGTCAAATACAAGTTTAGAATCTCATTATCATACAAGTTACATCTTTTAGCATCAGTCAACATAATGAAAAAAAGTTACCACTGAGTTGAAAACTATTGATCATTTAAATTGTGATTAGACGGTTCTTTATTGATACATCATACAGGCAATGTCGAATTCTACATAAAAATGAATACATCTCTGAGTTGAAAAAGAATATTGCCTCGAGGTTTATGTCTTCTTCGCCTCAGCCACCATAGTTTCAAGTTCTCCTTTCCTATGTAACTTGATGGTATCTAATAAAATCACAAACCAACGTCTCAAAACAAAATCTTGGCAACACGAATAGAATGGTTCGTTGAATGAAATATACTAGTCCATCATTCACTTATAATATCACAATCCTACAAATTACATATTTTTTATTTGATTACTGTTAATTAAATTAACTAGCATAAATGATTCATTTCGGAAAAGATAACAGAAAGAAGAATATCTAGAAATATATGTATCATCTCAAAAGTCATCCTACCTATCCTAATTGAACGGTGACCAATTAGCCTAAATCAGACTCGCATCCAGAAGCCCAATGATTCTATAAATGAATTTTAAATATCGATTCAAGAAATCTAACATTTATCCCGGAACATCTGGGAGGATATCACAAGTAAACTGATCTATGAATAGGTATAAAGTGCATTAAGCATTATTTGCAGATTCTAATAAAGCTTAGAAAGTAATCTACGACTAAGCTAATAACAGTTACATGACACTTACAATAAGTACGCTGGTTTTCTTTGTGAATTTGACTATGAAAAAATTAATGATCATATAATAGTAATGTCTGTACTCTGGATGTAAGCAAACTAATGAACTATGTGTAGATAATATATGCAAATAAAAATAGCATGCACATAATCAAGCACAAATCTTTAAAAAGAGTGAGAAGTAATAGATTAGATAATAAATGAAGTAGCAAAAAATAACGGTAGAAAAGGTACCAGTGCAACCGCCAACGTGCTTGCCCCCTGTTGGTGAAGAAAGAGAGAGAAGACTAAATTAGAAATCAAAGTAGATATCCTCCTAATGGCTATTCAAAAAAAAAAAAAGAAGATATCTTCCTAATGTTGTTGATATCCGGCAGCAGTCACACGAATCCATAATGAACTATCTGTACACTACCAAAAAGTATGTTTAAGAGGTGGCAAGATGGGTGACTAGGGTAACAGATCAAAATGGGTACCTTTTCTGTATGCAAGGGTTCAAGTTGATCCACAAACACTATTTTGTCCTATGTAATATTTTTAATAATTTATTACCACATCAAATATAGTTGCAAAAACTATTTCATTTTAATAAAGAGACTTAAGAAGTTGTATGCATCAATACATGTCGCATGACTTACGACATGTTCCCTTTTTAGATATTTTTTATCTTACTTGTATGAGATAAACACACAACCTTAATCAACCCAAACATGTTACACGACTACATGTTCCCTTCTTTAGAATGCTTTATAGCATGCACATTGGGTGCCCGCTAGTAAAATCTTGTACAGTAACTACTGGTGATCAAGGTCGGTTCACTTCGAAATAAGAGCATGCTTAATTCTCGCATGGAAAATAAATGAAACTACTGAACATTTAAATGACATTCTTAATGCATCTCCAACATACCAACAAAAACATTTGGAACAGTATGCTGCCCAGTAAGCCGTTCAAGAACCTTCTGTAGTTGTGGTCCTTGTGCACCTAAAAGCAAACAAGACCAATTTTCAGTATTTCCACATCCAAACATTTTTTCAGTGGAAGTTACATCTTTTAAATGTCAACAAAAAAAGTAGAAAATATTGTATAACATTACATTAGACTTTGGGGACAAGATGATTACAATCACATTCAAGATATAGAACGGGGCTTGTTTATAAAAGACCCGTTCACTACATTTTAGTATACAATGAAATGTTGGTGGTTAAATTATAGGAATCATTCAGTTGGGACTTTTGAGCATTTGACAGAAAGTGATTCTGATTTTAACTTTACGATTAGTGAAGAGAAAAAAAATGATATCGTGAGAAGCATTACAAAATTGGTGCAAGAAACCTTAGTAGGGGATGCTTGGCATTGTGTTTTGAGATTAAATATTAATTATGGGATATGGCATAATCAAATAACATAAATAGCTGTAAAAAAACAGGTTTCGAGAATCAGTACTATTGCCACTGCCGCAAAACTTGTTATCCAAAGCTGACTAGTTGACTATATAATCAACCCAAACACCATAAACTCTTTCTCTGATTTTGAAAGACATAATCAGTGTGAAAAGGGGTTCTTAAGGTAAAAATTGCAGGAAGGAATCTAATGCTGACACGTGTCTTGATGCACCACTTTTTACACTTTGATGCAACAAAAAATTAACGGCACATTGGTTTAAAGAAACCCCGGTGCACCAGTTTGAAAAAGAAGTAAAGCATCAAAGTATGAAAATGGAGAATCAAGACGCCTTACACACTTTGTCAGCACCAGAATCTACCCAACCCTTTCTTTTATCCCAGTCAGATAACCACTAATGCAATCTATCCTAAGCATATGATATGCTATTCGAAGTGTTCAAGCCTCAATGATTACTTTGTAGGGGTATGTTTGGCACACAACTTATAGGAGCTTACGGGAGCTTGAGCTTATAGTTTTCATAAGCTCAAGCTCATAGGCGTTGTTTGGCTACCAGAATTTTTAATAGCTTATGGTTTCCATAAACTCTTAAAACATAAGGTGCTTGAAGTAGCGTTTGGAAAGTAGCTTCAGCTTATGGAAAGTAAATTACCTAAATACCACATAAGTAATTATATTCCACCTTTTGAAATTAATACGTTTGTCCTTCTACACCATTTTATATTCATAAGCTCCGGCTCATTCTACTCTGCCAAACACATTACACTAACACTGACCTAGCTTTAAGCTAATTTTACCAAACATATGCATATCAACAAGCTCCAAATTCAATCCCAAAACCTTAACTAGAACAACCAAATGCATCAAAATTTGCCCTGAATTTAATTCATCTATAGCTTTCTCACAATATTTTACATTCACCACATATAATATATACTTACATCAAAACAAATCACACCTCAAACCCTTAATTTATATAACAAAAAATTAACACTTACCCATTTGATCTAATTCAACAACAAGTGGCTCCACACCAATCCTATTAAACAATGATTTCACCTCAGATGAATACCTACAAAAATTCCAAAAAAAAACATATAATTCAATAAAAAAATACCAAAAAAATAAATTTCCCATTTTATGAAACAACCAAAAAAAAAAACATTTAATTCAATCTAAAAATAATTTTAAAAAATAAAAACCCTTTTTATAAAACAAGCCAAAAATACATTGAATTCAATAAAATAAAAAAACTTACGAACACCAAGTTTTGGAATAAACAACAACTGGGTTATCAGTAATAGTTTTCTTAACAGTTTCTTCTAATCTGGATCCAAATGAAGAAGCTGCCATGGCATGAATCTTGAAAGCACCAACATTTTTTTTACTTAGAAAAGATGATGATGGGATTTTGTGATGGTGGGTAAGGAATGAAAGTGAAGATGGTGAGTTTGGGATATGACAAAGTGTGTTTGGAGATATTAAAGATACAGATGTTACTTTTATTAAGTTTTTAAAAATTTTTAGTAAACAAAAAATAAAAAAAATAATTAAAGTCAAACACAATAAATAAAAAATAGAAAAATAGGGGCGTCCATCAGGAGCCCTCACTTCAGGAAAAAGGAGGGGGCATCTCCTTTGCTGACTGGACGTCACATGTCAAGAGATGCCCCCATGAGGACTTCCATCAGGAGCCCTCACTCCCAATAGTTTAAGATTCATTCTAGTTGTTAGCCATTCACACACCACTCAATTCATTCTAGTTATTTGACTATTTTTCTTTTGTCCCGGGAAGACATGGCAGGTCCCACATAGAAATATAGAATTTCATTTTGAAAGTTTTGATATTTTGTTGACTGGTTGACCGTGACTAGACAGCAACCCAGGAATTTGATCTCATTATTTCTATTACTAGTTTTAGGTCCAGTCTGATGGACGGATAGTTTCAACGTATCGTTATAAAATTGATTTAACAAATCACAACAATATAAAATAAAAAATAGAATAAACTTATTTTATTTGAAAAACATTATCATTTATAACATCACTGCAACTCGATATAAAAGATACTTAAGATCAAATTTAACTACGAAAGTGGTATTATCTTAAATAAATGCATGCAAAATCTTTCAAATTTTGTTAATTTTATGTGTCATTTTTAGAGGTGTAAACGAGCCGAGCCGAGCCTGATCCTGGTAGTGCTCGAGCTCGAGCTCGAGATCGTTTTAAAAGCTCGAGCTCAAGCTTGTTCGAGCCTTACTATTTAAACTCGAGTTCGGCTCGTGAGGTATTAAAAAAGCTTGAGCTCGACTCGAGATCGGCTCGTTTGTCTAAAAAAACTAAACGAGTTCGAGCTTGGCTCGAGCTCGAGCTCGGTAT
>JAOEHQ010000160.1:0-19724 GCA_025447715.1 Asclepias incarnata
ACAAAGTATGGAAAACTATAAACTTCCCAAAAGAATTCTTTGCATCTTTCAACATTGCCTGCAAAAGATGAAATCATTTTAACATGGATATTGATCCGACTAATGAACATGGTTCTTTTTTGTACCTTTGATGATCATATCACGGAGGGCCACTATATCGGCGCCAGAACAAAAAGCTCTCCCGTTGCCCTATAAACAAAGTCAATAAACTATGGGTTGGTGAGTTCTTCACAGTGTAGATGAACTATGGCCCCATCCACTTGTCATTTGTATTATTGGATTGTGTTTTCAAACTCTACCATCTACAAACCCGTTTAATCTAATAACTCACACGAACAACTATAATAGTTTAAAAGATTCAGGAGAAAAGTCTACATATGGTGAAAAAGTGACACCATGATTTTGAAAACTATACGCGTCTAATGCAAAAAAAATGTTACACCTTGTTTCGCACTTAGAACTCTTTTTTGCACCAAAATTATTTGCTTGTCATCACTAAAATCCTTACTACACTCTCTACAATATGGGGACTTTTCTCTCGATCCTTTCCCTAATTGGGATCTGGGTGATGTTATTATCCGCATATACTATATCATAACTTGAATATTCATTCACTAATCCCAAACCCTCCCTACTAACCTGAACCCTTAAATAATATGGTGACCCATATTTCCGTTTGGGATTACAACACAACAATAACAACTTTACCCAATCCCGGCTTCAGCAGGGTATGGGGGAGGTAAGATGTAGACAGTCTTACTGGGTTTCAAGATATGAATAACCCGAACGGGGAATAACCCAATTAACCTAAAACCTGACGGAATGAACTCCCTAATAGAAACAAGAATAAAGCATTTACCTTCATTACCACAAAACCTACATCAGGGTTTTCTTCCCAACTTGCATATAGTTTGTGTAACCTTTTCACCTGTATCATCACCAACACAACTTATCACACACACACACACACCATTTTTCATTTCAATTATTTTATAAAAAGAAAAGAAACAAAAATAACAAGAATACCCAAAATCCCGTGGCAGGGTACAGATAGAGAGACTGCTTCTAGAAAAGACTAACCATTGGAGTGTTGAGTGAATTGAGGAGTGAGGGTCTGTTGAGAAGTACAGTTCTTGAACTTGCATTGCCTTCCACTACAACCTGTATATGTATATATAAATCAACACAAATATATATGTATATGTATTTTGTATAAATATTAATAAGAATATTGTATTGTACTCTATGGTAGTAGCAGTAAATAAATAAAAAGAAGAAGTTAAGCATAAGCCACCCACAAATGAATCAGTATCAATGTGATTGGTGGTGGTGGTGGTGGTGGTGCTAAAGCTTGTTGGTTTGATGAAAAACTGAGACCATTCGCCGATTAAAATACGCTGTTTTCTGCCCAACCTCTGCATCCCTCTTTTTCTGTGTGTGTGTGTGTGTGTGGAGAAATTGGATGGGGAATGAATTAATTTAAATTTTAAAATTCAGAAATGTTTATAGAGAGATGGGTCTGGTCTCTGGTCTACAGCTTTGCTTTGCTTTGCTTGCTTTATGACTTTGTTAATCTTTTATCATAAAATTTTTACCAGGATTATTAGGCTAAAATTCATGATAATATACTTTTCCCTATTATTATAATTATAGTTTATAGAGTATGAATTTTCCAATAACCAACGGGATTGAGGAATGTTATCGATCTTTTAAGGCGATTGGGTAATGTATGTTGAATTGTTGAAATCATAGTCTTGATAAATCAATCAATTTTAGACTCTTTTTTTTTCCTAAACATTTTAATCAATTAATCACTTTTCTTTAATCACTCTAACTAAATAACCTTTCTTTAAGCAAGCTGTTAAAAAAAAAAATCCTTTCTCTTTACAATAAAAAAGTTATATTCAAAATTAATAATAATTTTTAATTTTCTGAAAAATTAATAATAATTATTTTACATTCAATAAACATCAAAATAATATTTTCGTTAATAATGACTTATCTTTTTATTGGCTTTTATAATTAGAAGTGATTTTTTTTTTTACTAAGGTATTTGATTTTTTATTTTTATTGATGAGACGTGTTTTTTAATTAAAAAGTAATGTACTATAAAACTGAATTGTTAGAAGTAAAAAGTGGTTCAATGTTATATTAAGTGTTATCTTGACGTGACAATGCTCTAAAGATAAAATTGTGTAACCATTGAAGATGGCTATAGGTTCTAACTCTGAGGGGTTTTTTTTAGTTATATTTTGAAACGATGAGTGAGTTTGTTAGCAACCGAGTCCCCACAGTTCCAACCAATCTAACAGTATGCAGATCACAATCCACAATTCACGTTTTCTCGTTACTACCCCTGAGGGAAACCCTCAAGATGCCACTCTATAGGGGAAACATTGAAGAGATCTTTCCAAAAGGAAAACGCAAGATCTCTCCAAGAAGAAAACCCCTCTTCATACTACAACATATGGGTGGCTAAGTAAAAAATGTTGTAGGATGGTTATGCTTTTGGTTTATGGTTTGACATATTGCCATTCGAAAGGGTGTAACATGTTTATTAACCCTAACCATATGATTATTGAAATTAGAGAAACCATAAATGTTCGATACAGCCAACATCATTTAACTTTTGCAATGTGCTTATGAAAACGTCTGCAGTTGTTTCATAGGCAATTAATACTAGTTCAGGCTCGAGTGCAGTGAGGAGAGAGAAGTACTCGTCCACCATATCTCTCGTGATACTTGTTGTAAGCTTGGCGGATCCCACTATATATAGAGTTCAACTGCAAATATAATAAGTTAATGTGGACGAGAAAAGATTTAACAGTATTCAAGAGCAAAAGGAACAACCTAGTTACGTTGGTTTGATGATGCATTTTATTTTTGTATTCAATAAAAAAACAAGTAATTTGGTAAATTTCAAGGAAGCAAATCATGGCTAATAATAGAAAGCTCACATCAGTCTAGTTTTGAAGAGAAGTTTCAATGACACAAGAATCATCGGTTATAAGATTGCCTGTACATGATGAATTCACAAAGAGGTGTAAATGAAAATGATCCAAAAAAAAAAATATAGAGCTAAGAACTCTTATTTTTTACTAAGACGAGTTTTTTTTTAAAAAAAAATTAATGTTAGTTTTCTAATTTGTCCATTCTATTTTTTGTATGGTATTGTTCATTTATTTACTATGAGGAGTGTATGACATGATTTAATTTATAAAACAAACAGTATTATATTTTCAGTTTGTAGATCTTCAGACCATATCTTCAGTTAAATATCAAAATACGAAATCAGACTATAGACATTTTAGGTATGCAAAAAGAAACATCACCTAAATGCTATTCTTGTTGATGTGACGATTCTATATACAAATTATATGAATAATTTTGTGTTTTTATTCATCAACTAAAAAATTGGTTTTTAATTCATTGATTATCCAAACATAATTTTATCTATTTCAATATTGTGGGTCTAATTTTTTTTTTTTTATCATTAAATTTGGACTCAGCGTCATGTCTCTTCATATACCTAACTTAAGAGTCAAGACCAAAATTTGAACAAAATTTGAACTCAAGGTCTCAAGTTCCCTCATATACCTAGTTTGACTGTTGTATTGTGGAGTCGCTAAGAAAAAAACAGATGCCACGCCACTACCGCGTTAACAAGAAATCTTAAATTTTTTTATTTTATTATTATTTTTTTCGGGAAACTATTATCCCTCCAAAAATACCAAAAAAAAATTCCCCCTCAAATGTGACTATGTGAGATAAGGGAGTCCTGAACCAAATGAATTTTGCCAAGACAGCCTATTGGCAAAACTACTAAATTAAGGATTTAAAACTCTTAAATTATTAACTAGATGGATACCCGCGCGTTGCAGCGGTATTTGTTAAAAAGCAGTGGTCAATGTGACGGTACCTATCCGTTGCATGAATTACGAACAAACTCGTGTGTTGTAAGTACTATAAAATCGCAATGCGGCGGAAATCATACCAAAATGAATTGAAAATATAAACCACCTAGTATCCAATAATGGTAGCAAACAATAACACAACGCAAATAATTGTTAGGAAAAAAAATCGATAACTTGCAAAAAGTCTTCATTGGGGTCAAATGCTTTTCTTTGCTCAATATCTTGCAAAAATCTTCAAGGATGAGAGGAGTTTCAGACTTTTCGGGCCAACAAAATACCCTTTGCTTCTAAATTTCGATATCCTAGACTCCTAGATGCCTTTTCCTATATGAAAAGAAAGTTAGATACATCCTGTTAAGATATTAAACCAAAACAAAATTAAAGCAAACATAGATTCATCTAGCCATAGTCTAGTATTCTCTACTGTACACATAGTTTGAAAAACTAATTCATTTATTTAGCAATATTATCAAATTGATCCCAATTCCTTCATGAGACTCATTGAAAGCAAACACCATAACAACACTATAAACTTTATAATGATGGAGATATGGAGTACCGCCAAGGTAACGACACTTACATCAGTTCTAAAGTTCATAAAAAACCGAGCATAAGAACAATAAAAGTGAACGAAGAAATCAATATTATGCAGTCTAAGTAGTAAAAAGATATCAATCTTACGCGTCCATAAATACCCAGCCAAACACTTTACTTTAGTACTTCTAGGAAATAATGAACTGAACTCATCATCACAATGTAAATTAGATGCCAGACCACCAGCTGAGCACTTAGAATGAGTTCTTGAAATCCAACAAATTTATTATTTTCATAAAACAAAATTTTAATGATTGATTGATTTATATAGGGGAGAAGGTAACCAAGTATTGTAATGACAGATTTTTGAGAGACACCAATCCACAAAAAATTTGCAAATTACCTTTAATTAGAATCGCAGAGGAGTGAGGATGCTTTACTTCTTCAACAAAGGTATACTACTCTTCCCCGAGAACGTGCTCATAGGGCAGTATAATCCATCCAATAGAATAAGGAGTCAAGTCATCTACAAAGTTGACCGTCAAAGAATACAATTCCGAGTTAAACAAAGAAAAAAAACCAATGATTTATACAAAGTAAAACCAACAATAAAATAGTTGGTTTCAGTGTGAATTTGGAGAAAAGAGCAGACTATGGTCAAAAAGAGGCCCATATGTGAGCAACGTAAACACAGTTGAAAGGAAGATAAAACTTAAGCCAGGTTAGTGCATGAAAACCAGTGGCAAAAGGACCCATGAGTGGCAAGAGGGTCTCATCTCTAATGACTCCATTTGTAGCCTACAACATTGAGTTTGATTATTAGACATGTAATTAACTAAGGACAATTCCACTACATTAGAATTGGTGAATCTACCTGACATTTAGGCATACTTCTACAAGTTAATTTCACCATTACGCAATCAAAACTCTAAACATAAGATAAACCATTGATTCTAAGAGGGGAGGGAGTGGTAGCGGGGTTGGGATCGGGAAAGTCCGATGCCGGTTTGGCACACCGCCGCCACCTATCGGGGTCGGGGTTGGTAATTTTGGTGAAGGATGTCGATTTAGTACCGGCAACATAAGTTAGATATCTAACATGATACCCGATTACTCAAAAAATATATATATAAATAAGTATTAAAAGATCGAAACATTTGATTCAAATAAATAAAAAATGAATATTTGTAATGAAGAGACAAACCTCATATTGATTTGCAAGATTTCTATTCAATATATCCTATAAGATTGAACCTTTCTATTGTAACGAAGACAGAAACCTCATAATAATGAATCTTTTGAGCAAAACCACAAACCCAAATTTGAGTAGACTATGTTTGTACAAAAATTGAAGTCTTGAAAGTGAAATTTAATGGACCTATTTCTATTGTGATAATAACGAATCTTTGGAGCAGAAGCAAAAACCCAAATTTGATTTGACTATTTTTGTACAAAAGTTGAAGCACAAACCCAGATTCGATCTATATGTTTTGAAAAACAATTAAAGCTTCAAACGTTTTTGAAAAATACATGATTATGCAAATGAACTTACATGTGTATATATATAATTGAAAATACTTGAGCACAATAAGCCTGCATAATGGAAATAGTCTAAACCGGATGGAAAAATAAATAACCAGAATCATATAAAATAGATATAAATAATGAATACCCAGATCAATAAAATTGAAGAAAATAACAAATAACCAGATGAATCGGGTGGTGGTGGCTGATGGGGATGAATCCGGCGGTGGTGGCTGATGAGGATGAATCGGGCGGCGGTGGTGGTTGTATTCGGCGTGGGTGGTGGATGGGAATGATTGAATGAATCAGGCGGTGGAGGTTGGTGACGTTTTGTTGAGTGTGCATTATTGTGAGTCGAAAGTGAGCTCAGAAAAAAAGGTTTATTGTTTCTAATCTAAGGATATTTTAGGAATTACAAATGTCTTAATTCCTTAAAATTAAGACAGTCAATTTGCTTTATAATAGTGTAAAGATAACAGTGGTTGTCGACATTAAATTGTTAATGTACTAACAATAACAATAGACCTGCCCACATTAAGTTATTGATGAATCCGCCGGCCCCGTTTACAAAAAGATGAAACAAGGATTTCTTGCAAAATGAAATGCAAGATTGTATTTTCATTTCCTTATTCCATCCTTCATATGGATGTCGAAATAGAGCAAAACCAATTTAAACTTGGTTAAAGTACACCAATGTCTTATAAAAATGCCTTATGATAAACATTGATGAATAGATGATCACCCAAAATCAGGCGATGTTCATATTTACCGATTTACATGATTTTCCTTGCAAACCTTAGGAATTTCTCAAACAGAGTCTAAATATATATTCAATTTACGTATTTGCTAATGTAAACGCCTCTCGCTGCTTTTTAGGTAGATCTAGTTCCGGTTCAAGTGCATTGAGTGGAGAGAAGTACTGATCCACCATGTCTTGGGATACATGCTCTAAGCTCGGTGGGACCCACTTCAGTTTGAAAGCACATAAATATTTAGAAATCAAAATTTGGGCTAGCAAGGTAACTTAGTAAATGTTGAAGAGGCGATTATGGGAAGGAAAAAAAAAACAAACTGAGATTCTCATACCTTAGGTGCAAAATCTTTATCCATCAAACGTGCCCGAACACCCTGATCAAGATATTAACAATTAACACGACTGGATAAAAGGTAGCAGTAGGCCAGTGGCCAATTCACACAAGTTAAATAAATGAGTCAATGCGGGTTATTCCATATCCTTAGCAAAGTGTAGTTTCAGCTTCCTAAATAACTTCATTTTAATTCTAGAATCCAAGATTAGTAGTAAAGTTATACAAAATAAGAAAAGAAAACTAATCATATTTGGCAGACTATTTTTTTTTTTTTTTTATTTTAATATTCCAAATTTTATATATCATAACAATTAAAAATTACATCATAATGGCAGGTAGGCGGGCAACAAGCTGCGCCGCCACCCCTTTCTGAATTGCACCACGTCAACCCAACCCAAACCAACCTGTTTCAACCCATACCAAAACAACCCAATGTGATGTAATACCTCAGAGAAATCAGTTGATATCTGCCCTGAAACTGCTTGTAATGACATTCGGTATTCACGAATCAGGCACTGATCAAAAGTCTGTAACCGGCCTTCTTGTATCTGAATACAACATGAATGAAGTCATGAAGAATCAATTTATAAACTCGACATTGTTCTGAGGAAAATGTTATTAAAACTTACTGATCTCAACGCAACCTTCAAGCTCAATGGTGAGGCATATTTCAGTTTCTTCAAGGTGGAATTGCACCACCCATCATGTGTTTTGGCAGCTTCAGTTTCCTGTCAGTTTTTTATTTCTTACTTACTATTTCATAAAGAACCATATTGAAACTTGAGGTGTTAAAGGTTCCAAAGTTTACCAGGGCATCAATGATTTCCTCAACTGTATCATGGCCAAAACATTTGTCAACTGTTTCAATCCTTCCACAAAAGAAAATAGATCATCAGCACAAACTCTAACTATCACAACTTAGAAACTACTGCGAGATTTACTGAATTAACACCAGCCTCCCAAATTCATTTATAAGTTAAAATTCTTGTAGTTTGTAAACTAAAAAAATTGTACTCAGGCAATGAATTAGAGTTGAATTTCCAATTCCTTGGGTAGCTTGCTTTTCAGAGAAAAAAGATTGTAGAAATAAAACATGTTTGCAACAAAACCAAAAGTATAGGTAACAGCTTGTGTTCTTATTCAAGAAGATAAAAAGTAGAGGTGTCAGTTTCTCCTTATTTACAAGCGGGTCAACTTAGATGCTATTTATCTCAAACGGGCTGGATAAGAAAGTGTAGATGAATGGGAAAGGGTAAAGTGGGTGGTTCAAACTCCCCAAAGTCCTAGTAAAACTGCTAATCTTGTCACCTCTAATAGAAAAGAAATTTTAGAAGAAACATAATGGATGACATCTGAAATGTTAATGGCGCAGATGATCTACCTACAAGTAGGACGGGATAGCCAGGAAACATCAGATCATCAACTATGTCCATAACTAAATTTTCAAAGCTCATCACTCTTATGTAATTGAGCCAAAAATGACACCCGGAAGATTGTACTAATATAGATCATTGGACCATACCTCCGGATAATACTGGTGTTATCAGGATAATCAATATCACTGTAATTTTGAAGAGAAGTGTCAATGATGGAAGGATCATCGGTTCTCAAATTCCTGAGACATTCTTCGATTGCTGGAACATTCTGTAGGGAAGTTATCATAGTACTCATTAAATCAGACAAAACAATGACATCAAAGTAAATAAATAAACAAATAGAAAAGAACTGACCGCACTGGGTGAATAGTGTGTAGCAAGTCCACATGCAATCATTTCAACTCCATTCAGAGTGTCACCTGTTAGAGCCAAATACTCCCCTGCATACAAGATGATATTTCTTGTGAGCATCATTTATGCAGAAGTTTGAACATTATATGATTTTTAGAAGCGATATTGGAAATTAGATGACCAAAATATAGAACAATCTAATCTATATTCAAATTCATGAGCAGTTTTGGTACGTTTGGTTACTAACATACCTAAATGACCAGGAAGATGTGAAAGGTGAAAGGAAGCTCCAGCATCGGGATGAAAACCAATTAATGTTTCAGGTGTAGAAAAAGCCTGAAGTGCAGGAGTGGAATTTTTAAAAAAGTTGCACCTTACAAGGCCTATATTACACATGAAACATAAAAAAAAAATATGAAGCACAGCTTACAGTTTTATCAGTTGCAACCCTGAATGTTCCGGGAATAGACACCCCAGCCCCTCCACCCATGGTAATCCCATTCAAGATAGCCACCTACATGGACACCAATAGTCCAATCTGTTATGAATAATCATCATTCCGAAATGAACGTATTAAAATTAATACGTGTGCATAATGATCCAAAATAATTGATGGAAGTTTAACCGAACTCATTAGCAATTGTGAGTTAATAACATTTTGAACAGAGAACACTGCAATTGTACTTACATTTGGCTTTAGATATGTACCTACAAGATACATAAAATTATATAGAGTCCAAAAGAACTCCTTGCATCCTCCAATATTTCCTGCACAAAGTAAACTATTGAGGAAACCACCCGAAAAATGAAATCATTTGGCCAACTTCAATGATCAACAAGTAATTATTTTATCCTTTTTACCTTTTTTTACCATTTCATAGAGAGAGACAATATCCCCGCCAGCACAAAAAGCCCTGCCACTTCCCTGCAAACAAAATCGAAAACTATGAATGAGTCCTTCATGGAATAATTTCATGAGCAAAGAATAAGAAACACACGTTTGGCATTAGTTCATTAGAATTACCTTCATTACCACAAAACCTATATCAGGGGTTGCTTCCCAGCTTTTATATACTTTCTGCAACCTGTGTCCCTGCTTATAGTCAATAAAAAGTAGAAGTCAAAATCAATTGAACACTTGAAAGATCAACCAACATACTGTTATGATTATTCTTGATCAGAGTATCTACAAGTAAAAAAGGCCAATGTGGACAAAATGTTCCACTTAATATCCAAGACACCCGCATTACACAATATTGCAAAAACTTAAAGTCAATGTGGACAAAATGATTAAACTTAACATCCAAGACGCCCGGAATACAACATATTGACATATATTTGACTTAATACTGCAGAAGCTTAAAGTCAATATGGTTAAATATATAATATCAGCCAGAATTCTTAGAATTACATTAACTGAGCAAACACATGCCAGTAAAAACAAAGTAAACTAGAATTCAGAAAACTCGATATAAAAAATTTATTAAAAAGAAAAAATTAAAAATACCCTTGTAGATTCTTCTAAATTCAAGAGATGCTGGTTGATAGAAATGGTCAAAGTAAGTAGTAACAGACTTTGTTATACATGTTATTATTGTTATTTTTTAATACAGAATTAACAAAAATGATTGTGCTGGCTCTGTAGACAAATATTGTTATCTTTTTGGGAGACCTCCTACTCCTATTTTAGTAACCTTTAGACCTCACGCCGTATTCTTGTAACCAAACACCGTACCAACCCAAAACCGGAAGCAATGGACTGAGCCAGTACATTCAAACCAAGTATTAGTCGTCCACGACTTAGAGCCTATAAGGGCCTCAAACTGCTAATCTTATTCCAATGTGGGACGGGTTGTTACAAACACCTATAAACCGACCCAACCCGAACATTAAACACATGATATTACATTTACACGCCTCAACTACACCGCCAACAGGACTTACAATGCCAGTCCTATAAATTATGTTTTTGCCTGGTAAAATATAATTGATTAATTAATGGTCCCCCCCAAAAAAATAATACTAACTTTTAAGAAAAGGAGCAGTGAACATATAATAAATACGGAGTATAAGTTAATACAGTTGACTAACAATTAATAATTAAATACGACAGATATAAATACATTAAAAAACTAACCAAAGAAAATACATGGAGATGATAAAAAATAAAACCAAGTTAACCAAATTAAAAAACAATTAACGTAATAATAATAATAATAATAATAATGAAGTTATTAATTTAATAAAATAATTATAAAAAAAGAATAAAATGAAACCATAGAAGTATTGAGGGCATTGAGGTAGTTAGGTCTGTTAAGAATAACGGATCTTGAACATGCATTGCCTTCTACCAATATCTGAAAGGCAAAAAATAAATATAAATTAATGAATAATATCACTACACATTGTACACTCTCTCGTTGGATGGAGGTCCTCGTGGAAGCATTCTCTACCCTTAGGTTGAGGCAGGCAAAACTGTCTACATCATACCTCCCCAATACAGCAATACCCGACATGTCGAGATTTGGTACAGTTGTTGTTGTTGTAATATCTTATCACATAAATAATATAATGAGTGCCGTCCAAAAACATATGTGTGTGTGTAAAAAGGACTTACAGAGGAATGATCGGAGAGTGAGGGGGAGATTGTGTTAGTGTTGGAAAGTGTCGAGGTTGTGGATGAAGTTCGTTTGAATTGATTGATGAATAATAATAATTGGAGATTGTTTTGAAGGAAACGACGTCGGTTTGAAGCTATGCTCTGCATCTTTGTGTTTCCGCGTGTTGTGTTTTGTGTGTGAGAAAAGGAAAATGGTATGGAAGAGGGTGTTTCTATTACTCACGGCAACGAATGGTATGTAGTACAGTAGTTATGGGTGGAGTAATTTTTACAAAAATACAATTCCACACACACACTTGCTTAGTTGGCACTTACATCATGTTTTTATATAATTATCTGGCCTATAACATGATATACGGAGTAATAACTTATTTTTAATGGCATTTGTATATTTTCTCAATTTAAAAGCCATAATTACAAATTTTCTCAAATCATGCTTTATAGGTGTTGTATTTATGCATTAAAAACTTGTACTTTGAGAAAATTTACAAGTTATTTATAAAAGTTGGGTATATTTGTAATTTTCCTTATTTTTAAAAGTTGAAAGTTCAATTTGGAAAAGGAAAAAACTATTTTTAAACTTATTTGTTTATTTGAGTTTGACTTTTATTTGATAAATGGTCTATTATCAACTAATTTGTGATTACACTTATATTTGTGGGTTTTTCCTACAAGTTATAATAAACTTATAAGTACAAAAATAAATCATAAATTAATATAGGATTTATTAAAGATAAATTACATATAAATAAACTAAAATAAGTTTAAGCCAAATACCTTGTTGGGTTCGCCATCGGGAGGACCACTACTAGTGAAACTTTTGTCCACGTTTCTAATTTGGATTGGAACGATTGATAGGATGTCACAACTACTCATCAAGACTATCACACTTGTTATGTTACTTTCACTATCCTAACCAACAACACGTATACCTTTATGTGCAACAAAATGATGCATGCATCTTCTATTAACTAGTTTTAAATAATGGGGAGAGCATATACGTAGCAGGCTATATATATTTTTCCTTGCAGCTATCTCACATTCAGGAAGGCTTTTCATCATATGACAAAATTGAAAAAATTGACGTGAGAACAGTTATATATATAGCTGCTGCATATATGATATATTATAAGCACAATTAACCAAAGCGTCGGTGCTAGCGGCGTCGGTGTGGTGACGACGACTAGTGATGGTTGCGGCGACAGATGATGATGGTGGTGGTGGCGGTGGTGACGAATAGCGTAGGTAATTAATTCATTAAGGATATATTATGTAAATTAATTAATTAATTAATTAAAGGTATTATAGGTATATTAGTTAATTTAAAAAAACTATTTATCAGTATAAAGGAAAAACATTTTTGATTTTTTTTTATTTTTAAAATCTAATGGTTGCTTTTTAATATACTTAGTATTTTTTATTTTTTTTACCTAGGATACACTAACATTTTCATATATCCATGCCAGCTATTTTTTTTTTTGAAAGGTGAATTTCTCAGAGTGCTTCGTGTCGCGGTTCGACAGCGAGAGATCTAGCTTACGTTGTCTTAACCGGGTCCGCGCTAAAGAGCTCTCTCGAAGCAGAAATGCCTATTTCAAATACCCAATGGGAGGACCCCTACTAATCCGCCCGAAGACACAACGATTAATAGGGGTAAACTCTGTCCCTCCACCCCAGCCCAGGATTGAACCTGAGATCTGAGGCCTCACATACCCCATGCCAGCTATTAACAAAATAACAATCCAACTAATTTTATCAGTCGATATATTCGATCTCTATATTCCAATATTAATTCATGAACCAAATCCAACGAATTAAACTCATGATTTTTTGTTAGGTAGGGTATCTACAAGTCAAAAAATACTCAACTTAATTAATTCCTAACGTACCGAAATAAAAATACATGACCAGCTTAGTTGTTGATAATGTTAATACTCCCCCCTTGTTTGATGTTTATCCTACAAAGTCCACGTAAATGGCTTATCCAATTTCAATTCCTACATTAGCCTAAAACTAAATAAATAAATATAATATTTATTAAATTTATCATTATGGTATCTGTTTATGAACAAATTTAATTCAATAAATAATTAAAAAAAACTTCTAAATAAATAAATAAAAAATATTATATAGTTCAAGTATAAGATTGATAAAATCATAAATATTTATTCATAAATATTTTATACAATAACCATTACTATGTGGTATTATTTTAATATCGATACTATTGCGCACAGATTGAGTGGTATGCAAGCTCAAATCTTTAGCAATTTCTCATATATACTTTGGCTTAAGTATACCTTTGACTTTTCGATAAGGTTTATTGGTTTCTAGACTTGAAATTTTAAAAGGTTCAAGTCACAGAATGGCCTCCTTTGCTAAGATGCGATGTAGATAACACATCTTAACTGATGAGTGTGTACATGCTAATTATGTAGGATGCAAAGATATGGTTTGTGGATGATGTTCTACCTGATGGCTATATATGATGTGAAGGAATGGGATCTGGTATCTTACCAAACATATGCAATGGAAAGTGTGAAGTTTTTTTGTGATTTATGAGGAAGATGCCTTTAAAGTTTTAAACCAGATGATGGCTCAATGACAATTAATGTTTTCTTCTAGTCAGAGGGCCCCTTCAAATTTTCCGACTTCTCAGGTTAGTACATTACAAACGATATACCATTTCCACCTTTGTCTTTTCATTCATTTCATATAACTCAACGGGTCAATTCACATTATAAAACCTTTCTCTAACCCACATGTGGTTTAATGAACATGCAATATATGAACTTAATTAGTATATAACATCTTCATGCTCTATCATTAGACTGATATTTTTTTAACAATGCAGTTAGCATCTGCTTTTATTTTGGAAACACTTATAAGACGGGTCGTTTAGGTTTGAAATCAAGTATAATGTGATCATTCTAATTTGCTTTTACTTAATTTATAATCTTTTTATTTCTGTAGATATCTTAATCAGGACAAATAGGTTCACTATTATATTGTTCCAGTCAACTGAATATGGTATTTAAAAGGGATCATTCATGTTTAGATTTTTTTTTTTTATAATATTTTTTTTGCATCTTAGGGTCATGGAAAGTTACCTTAGCTATGGGTAGTTTCTTAGAGGGGGGTGGGCGTGGGTTATGTTCAGTTATAACTAATCATTTGTCCTAACCTAATAGTATTGTGATATCAAGCAAGGCTTGTCCTGACCTAATAGTACTGTGATATCAAGCAAGGCTTTTTTGATTTCATTTTAAACCTTAGTAAGGAGTGGGAGTTTTGATAGGTGATAATTGGATGTGTAGTAAATATGCCTTAAATTGTGATTGAATATGTCCATTGATGGTTGAATAGGCATGCATTGATGTATTCTGGTTGCATTTCAGGTTGGAAGAAAATCGGGACTAAACCACGCATTTAAACAGCTAAATGGAGAAAATTAGGGAACGCTGGCAAAATTACTGTCGCGGACCATAAAGTTACAGTGTCATCGTGAAATTGGTACCTGATGGTTTTTGTTGGATTTTATTAATCAACCATGAAGATCTGAAGACTGAGATGTCCGGTTAAACCCTAAGTTTTCTCTCCCGGTGAACAATCTTTGCTTAATCATGTTTGATAAACCTTTTTAATTCTGTGTAATCAATAATCTTTTAACTGAGATCTATTCAGTTTTCTAAGTTTTTGTTCATTTGAGTTGTTGTTTGAACTATCTTAAGACAATTTATCGCAAGTCAACAATTCATACCGAGCTCGTTTAGTTTAAATGATGAAGCAAACATAGATTGTGTCCAAAATTGTTCATTTCAATTCATACCCAGCAAACATAGATTTGCTAAATGGTTTCCTATGAAACAGTATAGTGTGCTTTTTGTAGAAGTGAAAAAGACTCTGCAACATTTGTTCTTTGAATGTGATTATTTAAAATGGATTTGGCAAGAAGTACAAGTGAAAATTAATGGAAATGGGATGCCTTATGGACGGGTGGATATAGTGAAATGGTTTGTAGATTCTCAGAGGGCGTTTAGTTGGGGAAAACACCCCTTGTGAATTACCTCAAAACCACACTTGGTATGATGAATATTCAGAAGCTTATGAACCCAATGTGGACAATTACACAATTTACTACGATGAAAGCTGTGAACCTTGAGGAATATTGGCATCCGGATGATCAAGATCCTTAGTCTTTTTACCAAGGAAAACCCCAACAGTTCTACAATTAAGGCCCGTGTCAAACCCAAGGTAAAGGGTCTTTCCATGGGTAGAACCAAAGTGGATAATCTAGTCTTTAAAAGAAGATGGAAAAGCTCCTGAAAGAGATAGCAAAGTCGAACCAAATCAAAAGCATCAGAAGCAAACACAAAGTCTATTGCTGCTCTTGAAAGACGAACGGGCCAGCTTGTTGAGCAAATGGAAGATGGGTATGTGGTAGAGGTAGAACATGAAGGTGAAAGAAGCATGCTGTTCTAGTTGAAGAGTACGTCTCTTCCAGCCTTGGTTTCTTGTAAAGTCAGGGAGGAGGTTGTTTAAAATATCACCACAACCTATTCCCCATCTTTAGATTGAAGAACCAATCTGTTGACCAACATCAGCTGAACCATTGGAAGGGTCGTTATACGGAGGCAACAATGGTGACTGCCCAAAATGTCTGCGCGCACCATATTGCACACCAAGATGGGTCTACAAGGAGCTGGCAATGGAAGTGGAAAATCAAGAATACCCATTGGGTCTTGATAAAAAGAGGTTCCATCAAGTATTGGGAATAGAGAATCTGAAGAGGTCTCGTACTAATTAAGCCCATTCGTTTTGCAGCAGATCGAAGAAAAGGGAAAGTGGCATTTTCTTAATATGTTAACCGAGAGAAAAATGGGCTGAATTTCAAGGTAAAAGTACGAGCAATAGCCTATATATCCGGGTATATCATTCGGAAAGTGGTCGAAGCGACCACCAAACTATCGGCTTTTGGATTGCTCATTTATTTAGTTTGGTTTTACGGTCTTTTGGTCTTGTTTTTGTTCGCTCCTAGTTACATATTTTATAAACCAAATCAAGAAGCAACATAAACGAAGTATAACTTTTTAGTGATAAATGCAAACATATATTAATCAATATGATTTTGATATAGTGGAGAAAAAAAAACACCTCATAACACTTAATAATTTTATTAATTCAACATATGATGATGATACACATGATTTCTCAACCATCGACTCTATCATCTATCTAATAAAACTTTAACAAAACATGACATTAAGTACATGTATCTGGGTCTGGAAACGTAATGCTACAAGCCCTGGCAACCGTTTTAGCACCGGGCATTTTAAGAATGGTTTCATATGCTGGATTCTTTACGTAGCTACAAAGACAATCGTTTTGGTCGTGGAGATTGTTGCAACAATCAGAATCTGGAGCTGGTGCCTTATTGCCCATTATATTTGGAAGGCAAGGCGCTAGCTTTGCAGGGTCGCAATCTACCGCAACACCCACATGCACTTGCACCATAACAATTGTCATGACTACCATCACTGTGACCCATGAATTAGTGAAGGACGACATTTTCCTTTTTTTTTTTTTTTTGGTAACAATTAAGAGTGTGGATAGAATAAAAGATGTGTGATTATATATATATATATTTTGTAAGGATTATTATATATGAATATGATGTCTCATGAAACAAGTTTTGCGATGCTATTTATAGACCTTCAATTCAAGAGTTGAAGATATAAAGGTTAAAATCCTGACCAATAATACTCTTCAAATCAATGGAATCAAAGAAATTAGTCAATAAAGTGAAGTGGTCATAATGTACTATGCTACAAAAGAATTTAATCCAATATATCGGTTAACAATGTAACCGACTCAGTAAATGCACCTTTACATTAATTATTCTTAGTTAAGATATTTGTCTCGTAAATTAAATAAGTAAAATACCAAATGCATCGTTATCTAACCCTAAATAAAGTATAAGATTCACTATTCTCACAACACGTGGGCTGTCGAATTATGGGCTAAACTATCTTATGCTGTTTGGGCTTGGGCTAACTCCATGGCAGCCTATTCGATCCCTTCTAAGTCAAAGTCAATACATCCCGACCTTGAAAAATTATATTATTAATGTATAGCAATCAAAATCAAAATACCAACATACCTTTAGCTTAACGTAATCAATGTATAACACCTTGCAAATAAATTAGCGATCAAACTTTTAAATCATGTCGTGGTCATATTTTTAGATGGAAAATGATTGATACTCATACTCCTAAAACTTTTAGTCTAATAATACTTGTAATATCATAAAATTTTGACATGTATAATTCACTTATTATTCTTCTTCATCTATACTACTTTATAATGATTCTTTACCCTTTTTCTTTAGAAATAGTTATACAAAAGTTTAAAAATGACCCAATTACCCTTAATTAAACCCCCCATTTGGAAATAACCCATCACCACCGGTCGCCGCCACCACCACCAGACCGCGCCTCGCTCCCACTGCCACTGCATTGCGCGGGTGCAGTGCTAGTTACCCTTTGATTTTTCCATGTGGCTCGATCTTTTGCTTAGGAGGATCAATTAGAAGACTCTACAATTACTCTTTAATTGAGTGAGGACCAACATTTTTTTTTTGTCTTACATCACCAAATGTGTTTTAAGGTATTATACAGGATAATAATGTGAAACATGTTTGGTATTGTACATCTAACAAAAAGTGGTGTACGGATCATCTCTAATTTAAAGTGTTCGACAAGTGGGGAATGTCTAACATAGATCGAGACACCAGTAGAATAGCTTCAAAGAGAAGAAAGTGAGATCGAATGTAGTATATAATAATAACATACTCCTACTTGACATCGATCTGTTGTAACAAACAATCTTTGTCTTTGCTTCAAAATCGGTTGCTCATTCTTGACTTGCAAAATCAAGTAATCAACCATACCATAATCACTTTCCACCAAATCAACCAAGAATTAACTGTTGACATGATTTTAATAAATAAAATGAAAAGTTAAGGTTGCGTTTGGTTGTAGAAAATATTTTCTAGTTTTTCGTTTCAAATTTTTCAAAAAATGAAAGGGGTTTCCATTTCTAGAAAACAAATGAAAATTTTGAAAACGCGTTCAAATTAGAAAATGTTATTTTCATTTTTCATTTTAAAAAACCAGAATACATGTTGGAATGTGGGAGGAAGGGAAAGGAGAGATAGAAAACAATAAAAAAATGTTTTCAAGTTTTCCTTGAAAAGTAGAAAACATGGTTTTCTGTTTTCTTGCAAAATGTTTTTGAAAAACTCTTATTTGAATGCATTTTTTGTTTTCTATGTTTTCTTGGAAAATAAGGGGTGTTTTCCCCAACCAAACGCGCCCTAAACTTTTTTGTTCTTTTCTGGATTACGTAGACAATTTAAGTTGAGTGTAAGTATGATAGTTTAAGATATTCATTGTATTACGTGATCATATATACTACTCGTAAGATACTACAAAAGTGTCCATGTCATGAATTCATGAACTTTCAACATAAACGTAACTATAGAAAAAAGTGTCCATATCATGGTCTTGTTAAAGGTTTATTATGATGCATGAATGAATATAATATTTAATTTTGAGTTCCAAATAATTGAATATATATATATACAGTATATATTATGTTACCAAGTCTTAGCAACAAATGTCATGATCATATTCCTTTATAATTAACCAAACTTCACTTTCATATTTTCGTGTCTCGATCCAACGCCCACCATGCTCTTCTTATTCTTTCTTCTATTACTTTTCTATCCATCATGTTTCCCGGCAAGAACAGCACCGTCGTCGACAACGACCACCATAAACATCCACAACTACTCCACCAGCTGGCGCAACTTTGAAAAATTCATCGATGCTCGGAAAGGGAGTCACTTTACTGGCATATCCGAGCTCAAGAAATACATGCAACGTTTCGGATACCTTAAAGTATCCGAAACTAGCTATAACGACAAGTTTGATGACAAATTTGAGCTTTCAGTTACCCGATACCAACGGAAACTAGGCCTTGCTGTCACCGGAAAACTTGACTCCCAAACAATCTCTCAAATGACATTACCGAGATGTGGCGTACGTGATGTGCCACCACAAATGAATTTCCATGCAATACAACATTATAATTACTTCCAAGACAAGCCAAGATGGTCACGTGACTTACCAGCAACTCTCACGTATGCTTTTTCCCCAAACTACATCGTTTCAAATTTGAAAATTTCTGACATAAAAGTCATCTTTCGGCGTGCTTTTTCCCGGTGGTCAGCAGTGATTCCCGTGAACTTCACGGA
>JAOEHQ010000171.1:0-19719 GCA_025447715.1 Asclepias incarnata
TGTTAAGACACGATTTGCCAGCTCTAATCGAGAGATGTAAAATCAAGTTAAATGAATGTACGTTGAAAACCAGATTAGGCTATATATATATATATATATATATATATATATACGAATTATATCTTATAGTCTATAGATTTCACGATTTTGAACGGTGTATTACTATTCTTAACTATTGTATAGTTATAAGCGCAATGGTATCCTCCCGATGCTCAAGAGAAACCTGGCAGTCAAAACTGCACCTCAACGGTGGCAAGAGAATGGCCCGGATGGGTACTTTGATGTCGTATTCACATTTGAAGAGAAAGTGTTTGATATGGTTGCTGAAGGTTAGTAGTATCTTCACTTTTACATCTTGCAGACTGGATGAATGTATATGTCATAGTTAGGTTCTCTTGTGTGAATTATTTTAGGTGCCTCGGGTTTGTGCATAATTTTACCATTGATGTTCCCATATACGAACTTGGTTAAAGAAATTAAATTTGTAACTGCTATTTAGAAATGTGGATTACATCTATATTTGCATGCTTTGGTGCCCAATAATAATACATACCTTCTCTTTCATATGTTGCATAGTGACCCCACCCAACTGTTCCATAGGTCTAATTAATTTGGTTTTTTCCGACTTTCACTTATATCTGATTTACCATCGCCTACTTCCAATGTGCCTCAACTATTTATTGACAAAGAACATGTTATCAATAATCTGCATCACACTGCTTTAAAAAATCTGTAAGTGGACTCAGGTAGTCGAATAACTTTCTGGCATTTAGTCACGAAGCAAGTCTTAAGCGGATGCATTAGTGGTTGGTTTGGATATATCACATATAATTAACTTAAGATTATGAAAACATTTGCGAACTAAAATTTGACCGTTCTTTTCTGAATTTATGATATAGAATAATGTATCTTTAGTTGCCAACTGAAGCTGTGGTCTGTGGAGGTCCCGGGGGTTGCTTAACTCCGAAGTGGCTTGTAACTTTCTCATTAGAAACTGTGTTTGCTTGTTTGAACATTTGATGATATATTATGCTATTAGTATTACTTTCACTTCCCTTACTGATACTTGAGTCAGTTGATTGTTATTGTTGGGAAATAGATTAAAGAAAAAGTCATGGAGGAATTTACTTTAACTAGAAGAAAATTTGGTATATTTTAGAGGTTCATTCAAGTCTGGTGAGTTATTATGTGATCTTTTGATTGCATAAGTAAACTTATTTTTCGACGATTTCACTAATATCCGCAAAACTTGTTTTACCCTTTTAAGTTTTAAGCTTGAGTCATGCGGAGCTTTGGTTGAAACTAATTGTTCTGGTTTTTTAGTTGAATGCATAATTTGAGTTTCTCCAGTTGTACTTGTGTGGTTAAGAGTTAAGACGGTAGGATATGAAGTCCTGCTGTTGTTTACTTTTAGTAACACGATTGACTAAGGTGTTCTGTGGTTTTGGCTACTGTAAGCGCAAACATCACTCATTTCCGTGAGCTTCGACTATGCAATTGTTCACCATCTATTGAGTTATTAGATAAACAATTTCTTTTCTCCACTCTTAGTACTTGACCTCCAGAGTAAATTGTTATACTCTACGGTTATCTGACATACTGATATGAATCAGAAAGTCTAAGGGTGTTAATTGTCGTTTTCTAATAATTAGTTCTTATTCTTGGTAACTTCTTGTTCAACAAGTTAGGTCATGTTTATTAATAAGGCCTGAGAGCCATTGTGTTTAGGCATTGAGTTAGATTATTGTGGTTCTTATGAACAATTAGGAGTGGCTGGAACTCAAATATTGTTTAGGAGTTGCTGGAACTCGAATCCAGTTATTTATCTATCATACAATTATCGTTTTCTTTGTGTCTGCTGCTGTGTTTCTTCTGTTTCTTCTTCATAATTCTGTTTGGTACATAACATTTGGTATCAGAGCCGCCCTTCTTGCAACATGTAGTTTTGTTAAACGATGGGATCAAGGACGATTGTTGATGTTGATGCCAATTTCCAGCAATACCGTGCATCTACAGAGGCTATTAATAAACATGACCTAACTTGTTGAACAACTGAACAAGAACTTACCAAGAATAAGAACTAATTGTTAAAAAATGACAATTAACACCCTTAGACTTTCTGATTCATATCACATACATGAAGTATTCATTTTGACACCGTTCTCTTGGAGTTAGATTGCTTATATGTATGTTAACTTGTTAGATTTACAATTAGATATATCAACTATCTAGATAACACAAAGGGTAGTTTTAAAAGCTGATATTGATGATGCTTGTTTTGGGAATTCATTAATGATTGGCCTTATCTTAGTTGCCATTTTGTTTAAACATAAATGTGAGAATGAAGGTTTAACAGTAACTTAATAGAAGCCTGGTGGATGTGTTGCTTATTGGTACTTTGGTAGATGTAGCAATTTGATCCATTTACTGATCGAGGGGTCAATTTGGGTTGTTTGTTTTTTCTTTATCTGGAACAGTTCAAATAAAGATATTAACTAAACAGAGAATGTGTCAAACCGTCAAAAGGCTTGTAGTCACTCAAAGTCTAAATTATGCTTACAACCTCCTTAACCGTTTTATTTCAAGATTTGAATTTTTATTGTAGTAATATTGTATAGTTGAAGAAGTGTTTGTGTCTACTGAACGCGTCTGGATGTGATTGTATAATTGAAGATCTTTAGTTAGAGATTACTAACTTGGGTTCGTATAGTGGATTGAATCTTGTGCATCAAAGGTCATAATTTAAGAAAGGTTTAGGGAAGTTTGGAGTAGAAAGGTGTAGGGAAGTTTGGAGTAGTTAGGCTCTTCACTTACATCACTTACAAGAATTTCAATCAGAGTAGTGTAGTGACCATCCATTTTTAGATCTAAGGATCCAAATTGGTTCCTTAATTCCTTAGCAAAATAGGGTCTCAATTGAACTCCTTTTTTTTGTTGCTTTTAAGAATTTCTCTAAACATGCTGTGGTAAGTGTTCAAAAGTAGGATTACTATAATTTAGGGTTTAGGACATATTTGGCACATGGATCACTGTTATATTGTATGTATATATCCATCTTATTTTCTATCAAATAATACATGTATATATCACTGGGCGGCTTTGCCTGGATGCCTAGTCTTTCTCTGCCGTCAACTCGACTATTACGTGAAGTATCAGAGATGACCAGATGTGTTCCACAACCACAAGTATTAGGTGTAAATTCTAATACCAGCTGGTTAATCTAATGGAGGAAAAGCCGTTATCCTGTTCATGTATTTCAAGTTTATCCATTTTTACTGCTTTTATTGAAACCTTGTGTGGGGCAAAGCTGTCATCATGTTCATGTAATTTTAAGTTTCTCTATTTTTATGACTATTTTGAAACTGCTTTTGTTGATATTACATGCAGATCTCCATACTCGTGATCATATTCTTTTGAAACCTGTGCTGGTGATAAACTTGGAAGTAAAGGATAACCACGAGGAGGCTGCAGTTGGTGCTCGACAAACTTTGGCATTGTGTCAAGAGGTATGTCCCATATTGTGTTTCTAAACCCCATTCTGATCCTGAATTTAGAGGTGGCAATTTCAACCCAGTTGCTTTTTAATGGGCCAAAGTGTGTTTGCATTTATCTTAAACGGGTCAAACTAGTCAAGTTAAATTTTTTACCTAAAGTTGATGATGGGTCAAGCAGGATGATAGTCACTTAGCGTAAAGTGTTCTTCAACCTCCTAAACCAATTTTATTGAAAGGAAAAAAATTATTCAATTGAAAATAAGATAATTTTAGTAATACATGTTATATTTGATGATTAAATTTTGAAAATTCACAAATATTGGACAAAAATTGTTGGTGAGCCAACCCAGCCTGGTCCAGCCCTATTTGACCCCCATTTAGAAAATTACAGTTTTGAACCATTGCATGACATGTGTTCTCTGGTATGTGTAGTTGGAAGCAACTGATCGTTGGGAAGATGTGATTGACGATGTCATTTCTACATTTGAGCGACAACACCGCAGAAAAGTTGTCTACACAATATCCTTTTATTGACCTACTTTAGTTTAGTTTTGTTTTATGCTTAGAGGTACCTGACTAGTGTTCATTGGCCTACTTTAGTGTGCAAGGTAGCTGAATTGTCACGTAGAATCTCACAAATCTTTACCCCTGAGGAAATTTTGTAACCGGAGATGTTCGATATCTTTTCTGTTGATATGTTTTGTACTCTCAACTTTTATAGACATCATATCAATTCAAAAATAAAAAATTGTATATGTATAAACATTTGATTGACATGGAGATGGGTAAAAACCAATATATATCGTTTCTTCTTGAATTTTTGCAAGCGGTTATCACTGTATATGTTCTATACCGTTTTAAAACCAAGGGCCCATCCATTGCTGTGGATTTGTTAGAGTAAAAGCTTATTTTGTAGTTCAAGATATGGTTGCTTTATATAAACAGAAGGTTTGAAAAGGGACCCAGATTCAATCAGACCTTACTGGATAAATATCTCGTGATGGTCAAGGAAAAAGTCAAGAAAACGGCCACGAGAATACCGGTTAGGCTGCTTACATTAGGGTCAAAGATGCTCGACTTTCCTTGGATACCTTGAACCAGGATCCGTGTTCTTTTTTTCCAGTTATAACGATACATATATTGTTTTTGGTAATTAGGATGATCAATTAAGTTATTCGATACATATATTGTTTTGGTAAAAATCAATTAGTATTAGTGAATATTGATTAAATTTTACCCAATCTCTCTCTCTCTCTCTCTCTCACACCGGGAAGCAATTTTTGACCGTTACCAACACACAACCTCCCCTGTCCAGCCAAACCGGACTCCATCTCAGGTCAACTGCTTCCATCTCCATCTTTAACCTGCTACTCTCATCATACCTTTAAGTTTCTCTTTAATTTATGTTAATTGCTTTTCATTGTCTATTAATCCCTTTTTTTTTTTCTTGCAGGATATATATACATAATATATATACATATATAGCTGTCTCTACTAATAAGCACCCATATTCTGTATCTTTTTCTATCGTTAATTTCACTTCAAGTAAATTTCTTGATTTCTCAATTTTTCAAAAAAAAAAAATAAATAAATAAAATAAAATAATAATAAAAAAAAATACAAATATACAAGACCGGTGACATAGTTACCGGATTTCAACAAGAAAAATTCTGTCTTTGGTGAATCGTTAAAATCGAGCTACAAACATTAACTAGTATAGCTTTTTAAACCATTTCAAACCTTTTGTGGGTCGGTGATCTATTGATTTGCGGGTCAAAGTTTAACACCACAGTTTTAATAATAAAGTGTTCATTTTTTGTTTTGTGTGAAGTGTGCGGCTGGTAAAGGAGGTCACATAACATCCCCATCCTATTTCTCCATTTATCTCATATTTTTAAATATTATTATTATTATTATTTTCATTTAGAGCTATTATCATTATTATTATTATTACTTCAGGATTATTATAATTATTATTACTTTGGTGTTACTATATCATGTTTCATATATATCAAAGAAGATGAAAGTATGCAAAATGACGAAAATAACCTTCACTTAACGGCTGGAAAACTGATGGTGTTAGTGAGAAGGACCTAAACCAACAAAAAAACTTGAAACAGGGACGAAAACCACTAAAAATTCTTGCGAGGGATGTAATCCACGAATTTATGTAAACCATATGGACGATTTATGCCATTAACTCTATAATTTTATATACCCGTACGACGTATACAATATAACAAATCAAAAGGTTGTTGACTCTCATTTACTCCATCTCAGTCGAACCGTCACACATACACTTAAGCACATTAAAAACCCTCATTTACTCCATCAAAATCCAAAATTCTTGCCCGAGCGATGTTCTAATTAATAACATTTTCGCTGCTGTATCAAGGTATCTTATCATTATTTGTACAATGATTTATTGTTTCTAGTTAATTTGAAAAGGTGGAAACCTTAATTTTTTAAAATATTTTTCAAAAATATTAAAATTTTTTAAAATCAATAATCCAGGTTATTTAGTGTTAGATGTTGCTGTTATTCACCTATTTTTCGTTTTATTGTAGAAATGGATGATCCTAAGGGCTATAAGCTAAATGTTCATTATGACGGTGCGTTGTTGTTTGTACCCCTTGGGCGTAGTTTATTAAGGGCGGGAGGGGGCGCCCGACCCCCCGAAATTTTTTTTTGCAATGTAGGGGTATATAGTTTTCGTGTAGAAAAATTTCGGTATATTCGGTTTCAACCCCCCATTTTAATAGCGTTAGGAAAAAAATAGCGTTAGGAAAAAAAAAAAAATAGATCCCGACCCCCCACTACAAATTTCCAAGCTTCGCCGGCCCTTCGTTATGGAGGTGGCGAGGTGGTTGAGATTGTTATACCAAAGCTGCCTTTAAATGAATTGGTGGGTTACCTTGAAGACAAGTGTACTATCTGTTAAAAGAAGATGATTTTGATACGGGGATGAAGTTAGGTAGTGAATTTGATATTCAAGTGTTTTATGATGTTGCTGATACTATGTAATGTTTATGTGGATCACCTGTCTTTGAACTTAGATGAATATATTAACAATCATGAACCTCAGGAGGAGGTTTTAGATGTTATTAATGTTGAGGAAAAAAGTCCACAAAAAGATGAATGTGTTAGGACAGTTGAGCATGGTTATGGTAACAATGTTGAAACTAAAAAAACCATACTGGATGATAACAATGTTGAACCTAAGGAAAATGAAAATGAATGTATTAGGACAACTGAGGATGGTGAAAGTAGGTGGAAATCTGAACATGAACATAGTGAGGGTGAAGATAGTGAGGATGACGAATATGTTCCAGATGATTCAGATGTTGAATCCCTTGCTTCTTTAGATCATTTAAGTGAAGGTGAGGAAGAATTAAGGGAAGTAAGAAAAGGTAACTCAATTGCTAGGATTCCTACTCAAAAGCAAAGCAGTTACCCAAGCTTGGTGGTAACCAAAAGGAAGTCATTGATGAAAGGACAGTCATACATGAAGAACATGACAAATTCATGAAGGATCTGGTTGAAGCATTGATAAATAACAATGAGGAGGAGTTCACTGATCCATTGGAACCACCTTTTAAAGAGGTGCCAAAGTGGCATGTTCATCATGGACGGATCTACAGCTTGTCGTATGGGTTCGTCCGAACCCAGTAAACTTTTAGCCGTAATGGTAATTTTAATAGCGATTTTTTAGCGAACCGAGCATCTTAAAATAGCGAACCTAATAGCGAACCCTGTAAAAAAAATTTCTGGATCCGTCACTGATGTTCATGACAAACTAACTCATTGGAGGTTGAAGGAACCAAAGGTATTCTCACCTTCAATTTTATATGGTCTATTTTTGTTTATTATAAATCATCGTATAACTGTTAATTTATCTTACATTGTATAACCTTTATTTCAGCTTAATGAGATATATGAAGGACATGCACAGTTGAAGGAGTGTCTGGCCTTGCAAATGGCTACTTACTCTAGTATGAGAGAACTTGCTACCAAAATATCATTGCAAGATGTGGAACTAGGCCACCAAAGATTTCAGGCCCAGTAAGGGAAAACAAAAAGGTGAAAAGATAACCCTGCACAGAAGTGTAAATTTATGTTGTATGCTACTTGGATGGTTAATGAGAAGTCTTTCCAAATAAGGAAATTGGTAGATGAGCACACTTGTGCTAGGAATTTCATGGGAGTTTGATCAATTAAAAGTGGATTGGGAGGCATTTTGCTGATAGAATAAGATCACAGTCAGACATCATGTTAGTTGACATACAGGACCGGGTGATGAAAAAGTAAAAATGTCATGTTACCCACTAGCAGGTTAAAAGGGCTAGGACATGGACCTTGACTGAATTTGAGAAATCATTTGAGGAGCATTATGCTCTACTTAGGCCATATGCTAATGCACTGTTAAGAACCAATACAGGTTCTGCAGTTCAGCTAGAGTCACCACTAACCCTGATGCCAAAAGATATTTTGATAGATTTTATGTTTGTTTGTTTGGGTAGAAGGAAGGTGGAAAAGGGGATGTAGGAAGGTAGTTGCATTAGATGGGTGTTTCTTGAAAAGTTCATGCAATGGGAAGTTGTTGACTAATGACTGCTACTGGGAGAGATGGAAATAACCAAATTTATCCTATTGCCTGGGCCATTGTAGGTATGGAGAACAAAGATAACTGGATTTGGTTCTTAAGATTACTTAGCCATGACCTTGACTGTCCAGATGAAAATGAACTTACATTAATGTCAGATCAACACAAGGTACATGAATTGCTACCCACATTATCTTACATTTAATGATTTTGTTTGTATATATTAATTTAGGATGTGCATTTGTTTAGGGTCTTGTTGAAGCTGTGAGTGATGTGATTCCAAGAGCTGAGCACAGACAATGTGCAAGACATATTAATGAAAATTTCAGGAAGATTTATAGTGGTGAAAAATTCAGAAACTTGTTTTGGAAGGGCTGCTAAGGCAAGTTATCTTGCACAATTTGAGGCAACCATGAAAGAAATTAAGGTAGCAAACCCTAATGCCCACAAATACTTAATGAAAAGAAACCCAAAATCCATGGTGTAGGGCCTTCTTTATAATCTACATCACACTTCTTTAAAAAAATCTGGAAGTGACGCATCGAATAACTTTCTGCCATTTATTCACAAAGCAAGTCTTAAGTGGATGCATTAGTGGTTGGTTTGGATAGATGACATCTAATTAACTTAAGATTATAGAAACATTTTTGAACTAAAATTTGAAGGTTTCTTTTCTGAATAACTAACTTAGTTATGATATAGAAAAATGTATCTTTAGTTGCCAACTGAAGTTGTGGTCTGTGGAGGTCCTGAGAGATGCTCAACTCCGAAGTGGCTTGTAACTTTACCATTAGAAACTCTGTTTGCTTGTTTGAACATGTGATGATATATTGTACTATAAGTACTACTTTCACTTCCTGACTGATAGTTGAGGCAGTTGATCGTTATTGTTGGGAAATAGATCAAAGAAAAAGTCATGGAGGATTTTACCACCTGCTTCTACCACACCACTATCAACCCGCCACCAAACTACACCGGTACCCACATTCCTTCTCGACTCACTGCACCCTCAAATGATTCACTACCATCACCAAAAATCACCGGGTCATGCCTAATTTTCAAGGAAAAAGATGTAATATGGGCTCAACTTGTAAATCAAATTCGAATAGAGAGTGGGTTGAGATATAAACTAGCTGCAGAGAAGAACTCAGGGACGAATATGAATAAATTGGTGACAAAGAAACAAGACATAGAGGCGGGGTTATATCTTAGTAGTGGCCTGGCGGCACCAACCTGAACCGAACTGCAGATCTGTTTAGAAGAGCCTTGGGCTGGGAAGAACCTACATGGACGCTTTTTAAGACAGTTGTCAATCAGTTCCCCAACCTTCCGACTTGAGAACAAGTCGTTTCTTTGGGTGGGAAGTATTGATACGAACCCAGGTCCTGCTCCACATCAGCCTTAATTTAGGGAGTGGGGAGTTAACCCATAAAATCAGGAACCGGGACATAACTGTTCCCACCTTTTCTAACTTTAAATATATGTGTTTTCTTGCATTTTGAACCTTGTCTTGTTATCTGATTATCTGAGTTTTATCATGTTATTTGGAGAACTGCCTATCTCGAATCAGGCCAACTATCTAGTTTCAATAATGATTGGCTTTTTCTTACTTGCCATTCTGTTTAAACATAAAGGGGAAATAGGGGAAATATTATATATCCTTTTACTAAACCACCTAAATATCATATGAGGAATAGGAATATGTAGCTGTCATGTACCTAAGGCTAGGTATATAACCCCTCATATTTTTGTTTTTTAATCCATAAAATTCATGGGGCCCATGTCATTTATTTATTGTACAACAAATATTAAAATATTGGTATGTGTGGATAACTATACCCAAACTTAGGTATATTACAGCCACATATTCTCTTTTCTCATATCATATATCCCCAAATTACAAGTTTCAATGCATTATGTACAATGCTTTTTAAGTATGTTTTGGGCATATATATATATATATTATGATATTTAGTGGTTTAGGAGGGGTATATATAAAATTAACTTAAACATAAATGTGAGAGCGAAGGTGTAACAGTAACTTAATAGAAGCCTAGTGGACGTGATGCTTATTGATACTTCAGTTATGTGGCAAATTGATCCATTTACTGATGGACAGATCATTACGGTTGGTTGTTTTTTCTTTATTTGGAAGAGTTCAAATAAAGATATTAACTAAACAGAGAATGTATCAAACAGGTCGAAAGGTTTATAGTCGCGGGTCGCCCAAAGTCTAAATTATGCTTAAAACCTCGTTTTATTGAACAATTTGAATTTTTATTGTAGTAATCCTGTTCATGTATTGCAATTGGTCTGCCTCATCTTGTGTTTCTAAACCCATTCCGATTCTGAATTTAGAGGTGACAATTTCAACCTAGTTCCTTTAATGGGCCAACGAGAGTTTGCATTTATCTTAAACAGATCCGGGTGATATCCGGGTAGTATTATAATAACTGATTATAGGTATAGCAGTTGTGATTTAAATGTTAAACGTGAAAAACACGACAACACAACTGACTGCGTAATAAGTAGTCATTTTAAAAGTTTAGCGCAATAGAAAAAATTATATAATAGTCCAAATGTCCAAATAGAACGCGATACTAAAATTAAATGAAAATAAAAAATATGATCAAATAACAAAAAAAAAAAAAACTAAGACATTTCGACGTGTTAAGATATCCAAATCCAAACTCTTTGATAGATACCCCAATCTATAACCTTCTTTTAAACCAATTAATACTACTTTGAAGAACCTTCTGACTGACATCAATCCTTTGTTGCAGCCGTGAATATGTTACCTAAACATTTAAACCGTGATTTTTCAGCTATAAAAAAAATTAAATAGTATAATACTAATATAAATTTAACCAAACTCTTTGTATCAACGTGATTATTTAAAGAAAAAACAAATTAAAACCATGAATTTAAAAGGTCATCAAAGTCCCAGTCTTCCTAAAAATCAAAACCGTCATCGAAATTGGCATTTGTAGGTTCACCCACCTTAGAAACACCATTATTTGACCCATTTTAGAAGTAATTATGTTGTTTATTTTTTTTGTAATGTAAATGAGATATATGTGGCTGTGATATTTATGTGGTAGCAAATAACCGAGTCGGTGAACTTTGAAGGATTCAAGAAGATGAACTTGTATTATATTCATCAGTTGTAAAAAGCAGGATGGTTTTTATTTTATATATAATGATGATGTCATAAATAGTATTTTTTTTAATTAAATTAGTAAATGAAAGATTTCAAGCTATGCCACATAAGTTTTTTTTTTTACTATTTTTTAGGTTTGGACTTTAACTTTATATATGTATAAAGAGATAGAGACAGAGATATTGCACCGCCTAAACAAACAAAAAACCTGTCTTGCGACTGTGAGTTGGGATATTATTCCAGTCAAATGGAGTAAAAAACACAGCAAATCGGACGGATTTCAGCTACCGATTTCACTTTATCCCCTTCCTTTTCGGTTTATCTTCTACTGACTAGACTTCCCCACGGTTCCGTCACCTCTCTCTCTCTCTCTCTCTTCATTTTCAACTTTATTCTCATCTTTATTTAGTTTAATTATAATTATAATTATAATAATTATTATTGATATTGATATATGTATAATTCAGTACAGCGCATTTATACAAATTATTATTCACTTTGTATCTGTTTATTAATATCAATTTTAATTTCATCTGTTAGGATATCTATCACTGATATATAAATATAGGGGAACACTGATATTATTTACTAGAGGAGTCATTTCAATATATATAGATTTTGGGGGAAGAATTCTGATAAAGGATTTGGTCACCGATAATTTTCAAACGAATTAGTTAAACGCCTTTGGTTGTTGCGGTCGAATTCTGGAACACACAACATACATGACACAGTTCTAGCACTTCTGATACACGTAATATTAGTCGCTTAAAAAATAGCACAAGCCACAAGGCACAAGCTATGTCGAGTTTCATCTACAGTGATGTTGTAGTAACCTGGAACTAGGATCAATCCGGTATGAGAAAGTGGACCGAGAATCCGGGATCGTAGTTTGCTAGGTCCTTAAAATTTGGTACGATAGGGGGTAGGCAGCTCATCTCGGGTCGCTCTGGTACAATGTACCATATAGCGTGGTACATGTACCCTTTAATTAATGACTCTTTTTTAATGGTTCTACGATTTTATTCGGGTATAGTTTTAATGATTAAATCACCACCTGAATCTTATTTAATACTGATTTAATTACCCTCAAGTTCCTAATTTCTGTATTTCAAACAACACAATGTTTTGCAATTTACCATTCTTGTTATCAAAATCATGATACTAAGGTTTTTGGAACGTCAATTTTCATGATTCTCTCACAAACCCACAATAGGATGGAACGAAATTGAAAACCAGGAATCTCAATTATCAAATGCAAATCGTGATCCCGACTGTTCCACAAACGGAACTGTACCCGATTTGTACAATTCGTTCTGGAACGCAAAATGTGGGTTGTTTAGCGAATTAGGTAACTGTCTGCTTATGGCAGCGAGTTTACTTGTTCTGTTATGCATCTATATTTGTCTCCAACAAGGCCTATATGGCTGTTCCTTTGTGCTGCATCCTAGTTGACGAATCATATCAATCTGTGTGTTTACATTGTTGTTGAATATTGAATATTTACCAATATTTGATAATTGATCGTTTGTTTTTACAGCAATATTGGAACTTATTAAAGGCTGGAATATGCTTAAATGAGCTGTTAAATGGGGATAGGATGTCAAAGGTTTGTGCTGTTGAGTTCCTTAAGGAGGATCGTTTTATGAAGAGGATTTAATATTTGTGGCCACTGCAAACTGACATTTGAATTTGCAACACTGACAATTAGCAGTAGAAGATGAATAAGATGGTCCGCTTCATCGTTCCATTAATGTTCAAAATCGATTGGAAGAAGTTACTTCTTCTCGGAGCCGCTATCACGATAACCTTTGCTCTTGTTCAATTGAAAACGCTTCCTTATCAACTTACGACACCAAATTCATCTCTTTTAGATACAAATGACTTTGATGCTAACTTGAAGAGTCAAATCACTCCTTTGATTAGAGATAATCAGTCCAAGGCAAGTAAAATAGACCCTGTCATCTTACTTAATTCTTCTAGCCAATTAGTCCAGTCAATAGCAGTTGTGCAAGGGAAAGTCAAAGTTACCCAAACGAGGAACCAGATGGATATCATTAAACCAAATATTTCAACGATACCTTCTCCACCGTCTTCATCCTCTGCTTCTGCAAGAAGGCCTAAGCTAACTCTCGTAAGCATACTGAGCTTCTCATTAATTGCGATGTTCTTGTTTGTCCTCATCTCAAAAAAAAAATATAATTAGATAAAAATAAATTTGCAGAGAGATATAAAGAATTTATCACCATATGAAGCCCTTGTGTATGCCAAGAAGGAACTGGATGCTGTCTCGGCTGGTATTAATGACCATGACCCAAGTTTATATGCCCCTTTATTCAGGAATGTATCTGTTTTTGAAAGGTAAACTTGATGGTTCTTGTATCATATTACTTGTTTTATAATTCATTCTTCTTGATATCTGTGCCTTGTGAAATGTCTTGTTAGTGCCCACATGAAAGATTATGTTGATCTGTATCAGCCCAACACTATCTTTTACCAATATGCAACACGCCGCCACATATCTCTCTAATGCACACATATAAGACTAATGTACCATGCATTATAAAATTTAGATTGTGCCTTTCTCTTGAAATGGTTATCACCAACATTTATTCATATTTATTACCGTATGTAAAACTTAAAGGGAGAAAAAGATGACAGGAACCCTATCGTTGGCACTTTTATATTTGTTATTACCGTATGTAAAACTTAAAGGGAGAAAAAGATGACAGTGAACCCTATTTTGTGGAGTTCAGGATCTGAATCGTTATGTTTGGTGGTGTGGTTTCAGTTGGGCAATTAAGGAGAATGGTGCAAGTCACGCTTCAAGTATAAAGCGTGAAGCTACCCATAGACTTCTCAGATAGAGATTCATGATAAGAAACTGTGGAGTAGGTATAGCTAAATTATCTCTACATTTGCATCTGATCACAACGTACCTGCAGTTTTGCTGAAATACGATTAGTTGTTAAATTAGTTTCTCGAAAAATGCAATACAGAATGATACAAGACTTCTTGTTTTCATTTTTGAAGTTAATACCACTATATGTGTGCATTAATTTTGAAATATGAAAGAAAATCATTAGTATGTCGTAGATGATAGATGTCTTCATTTGGTTTTTAGTTGTTTTCATATTTTTTCAAAAAATCCGTCTAGAATATTCTGATCTGTTTAAGATGCAACTGAACATGAAAATCGACGCTGTGTTGATGTGCTTGAATCATGAACATCACAAGGATCAGAACATGTCATACATGGATACACCATTTTCCCATGCAAAATATAACCATTTTCATTTCAAGATGCTGTATGCTAATTGCAATATTTCCTTATCTGCTAATTCAGGATAGACACATATGTTTGCTTACTGCCATCATTGTAGGTTATGCTGGGATTGAATTTCGTCCAGATGATTATTCTGTTATATCACCAGTGCAGCATGTTTAGGCGTTTCCAAATACTAACACTCTTGTAAAAGTGTAAACTCAAATGTCACAGTTTTTATGAAACAAGCGTGTTAGTTTTTAAAGTCATTCTTTCATTTTGTTTATAGTGGAGGAGTGAAGAGAGATGTATGATTTCTTGTTTATCAACTGAAACCAACTTTTAACTGTTCCTTAAAATTTATTTTTTAATAGAGCCATATGTGCTGGTTTACACTTGGCTTGGTTGCAACAGAATTTAATTTACGATAGTTGTTTCTAGCAGGAGCTACGAGTTGATGGAGCTTATACTTAAGGTTTATATATATCAAGATGGAAAGAGACCTATTTTTCATACTCCTTATCTCAGAGGAATTTATTCTTCGGAAGGATGGTTTATGAAATTCATGGAGGCAAGCAGACAGTTTGTCACGAGGGACCCAGAAAAGGCTCACCTGTTCTATCTGCCATACAGTGCACGCCAGCTCCAGCGTGCACTCTATGTTCCTGACTCTCATAATATTAAGCCTCTATCACTCTTTCTACGAGATTATGTCAACAAGCTTGCTTCAAAGTATCCCTTCTGGAACCGGACTCATGGTTCAGATCACTTTCTAGTTGCTTGCCATGATTGGGTATGATACCCAACTCTCTATTTGTTATTTTTCATTATCTACCAGTAAAAGACATGTAATACAGATGAAGCTAAGTATATGGTAAAGGAGATGTAATACAAATGAAACTAAATTGTTTATATATTCCATAAATTGATAATATATTTTGCCGATTATTTTAGTTCAGAATATGATATCACACCCTGTCTACAAGCAGCAGTACAGTATAAAAATTAAACATCACTCTACTGATAAACCCTAGTGAACTAATAAAGCAAAATGGACAAATAACTCGTGTGTGTATCTCATGTTTTGCATTTTCCTATAGAAGATATCCTTTCATGTTCTCAGTCATTGAGAAAAATGGAGAAGTACAAAGTGTCAACCTAATATTATAAATAATATAATATTAGTGGAGAAATAACTTTGTTTTTATACAATCAATATCGACTTATTGACTTGATACCAAATGTTGAATCTATATATAGAACAGAAGGTTATATACATTGGAAACATACATCAGAATAAAGTAGTCAATGCCATAGCTGCTTTTTCCCATTTAATATTGTTTTTAAGTGAATCTGATGCATCTTTTCTTGCAACATGTTCCATGAACGTCCAGTGGTTACCCTATTTATAGTGATAACGAATCACCTTTCCCCTCTCAAAAACCCTTCGCATTGACATTGTGTAGTGAATTATTTCTTTATTTGGCGCGTGATTATTATCTTGCATACAAGGTCAATCGCATTCTTTAGTTCATCATTTTCACTAAGCACTACTAGATAATTTATCCATCTCTTAGTCTCTGAATTTGGTTTTGGGTTTCTCAGGGTCCATACACATTAAAAGAGCATGGGGAACTAACCAAGAACACCATAAAATCCCTCTGCAATGCCGACACTTCTGAAGGCGTCTTTGTTGCCGGAAAAGATGTTTCTCTGCCAGAAACAACAATAGGAAACCCTAGAAGACCTCTTAGAAACATGGGAGGTAAAAGAATCTCACAACGTCCTATCCTTGCTTTCTTTGCTGGAGAAATGCATGGTAGGGTCCGTCCAATACTCCTCAAACATTGGAAAAATAAAGACGAAAAAATGATCATTTCTGGGCCTATGTCCTACAAAACATCAAAAACTATGTCCTATTCTCTTCGCATGAAATCCAGTAAATACTGCATTTGCCCAATGGGATTTGAAGTGAACAGCCCCAGAATTGTGGAAGCAATATATTATGAATGCGTTCCTGTAATCATTGCTGACAATTTTGTTCCTCCATTGAATGAAGTCTTAAATTGGAGCGCATTTTCTGTGATTGTGGCCGAGATTGATATTCCGAAACTAAAAGAGATCTTACTAGCTATTCCCATGAAGAGGTATCGAAACATGCAATATAATGTAAAAATGTTGCAAAGACATTTTTACTGGAATCCCATACCGGTTAAATATGATATGTTCCACATGATCCTACATTCCATATGGCTAAGTAGGCTGAATCAAATTCAAGTACCCGCATCATTATAGTTCACGGTGTTGAATAATATGCCCATGAATCCTCACTGTAGAGTGTAGATGAGCAAGTGCTAAAATTCATGGGGGTGTGAATCACCAAGAAGCTCACAGTTGTGGGATTTAAAATTTTAATTTTTTGGTTATTTGGTAATTTCCTGTGTGGAATGTGTATATGTATTTTGTTGAATAGATTTATCGTACTGGTGAGCTAACAGAAAAGATAACTTGATTATTTGTTTTTTTATAAATATATTTGTATAAATGAGAAACAGAAGTATATGCATCACATGATACTTTGAAAAATTGAAGCGTACTATTGTATCTTATTACAAGATATATGTTTCTCAGTTATAGCGTACCATTGTTGATATTTTGGATATGATCGACGCTGGATGCGGGTCATGTTACTGCTACATCTCGCTGTGGATGCAAAATATATGTTTCTATTGGTATTGGATTCTTTTATGCATGCTATTCAGATGGTGTTGGTTTCATAGTCGGTCACTGTAATGGCTCATGGTGGTTGCTGGTTTTTGGGTCTTACTGCTGATGTTCTGGCCTTAAAGTAGCCGATAATGTTGTTGTTCATGCCTTAATGTTTCTTTTTGGTTTCTGCTAAATGTGTTCAAACTAGTTTTGGATCGAGGAAAGGTCATATAAGGAAATGTCAAATGTTGGGTCAGGTCCATGGGGTCCCAAGCTTTAACTAGTCATGTTCATGGTTCACAATTATGTTTGTATTTTTAGTATGCACATCAGCACATGGAGTTGGTCCATATTTTTGGCTTTTATCTATCACAAAAATGGTCACCATATGTTATTGTAATATTGGTCTCATGTAATGTAACTAGCATGCAACCCACGCAATACTGCGGGATTAAATATTTTTTTTGGCACTGTTCAACGATTTTTATAATGGCTCGCCGCGGCCTCGCAAAGAGGTCTAATAGTATAGAAATTAACGTGATACATGTATCTTTTTAAAAATAGAACAATCTTCCAATAAATTACAAAATTGTATTAATAAATGAGTTCGTTAATAAAAAATGAAATTATGAATAGTGTATATGTATTTTATGTATATATTATTAAAAATTATAAAATATAAGTTAACAAAAAGTTCATTATTAAAAAGTATAAAAATATAAGTTTTAAAAAATTAAGTTATAATTTAAAAAAGATAGTTAACACCATTCCTTTTATATTAAACCGGTTCAGAAAACCCGAAACTGGACCCGGAAAAAAAACCGGTTTGGGAAAAACCGGTTCGGGATTTTGGGTTTACGGACCGGGTAGAGACCGGGTCGGGATCGGATCGGGTTCGGTTTTTGTGCAAAAAGACCGGTCAAAACCGGTCAATGGGTTGACCCAAAACTGGTTTGAACCCGGTTCGGGTATGGTCAAACCTGGTTTTGGTCCTGTTGACCAAAAACCGGGTCGGGTTCAGGCCGGGTTGTGAAAAAACCGGGTTTTGTTCACGGCTAGTAATAGATTATAGAGGCAAAGTTGGAGGTTTGGATAAAATGTCAAATGGGCCATTATATTAACTTGTCAAGTCTGTTAAATATGATTATAAAACTATCAGTATCAGCGTATCACACTATCACAGACTTACAAGTTACGGCCAATGCGCTTTTGGTCTAGTGGTTCATGTAGAGGGGGAAGACTTTGCCTCTCTAGAGGTTACAGGTTCAAACTTGGGCATTTGCATTTAATTACTAACTTGATGAAAAACTAACAACTAACATTTGACGTTGAAAAAATATACTTACAAGTTACAACAATAGTTTAAGATGATTTTTTTAACTAGCTTTACAATAATAGATGAAGATCACTTTCAGTTAGCTTGACTCATTTCCTTTAAGTTAAAATCTTGTAGCTTAAACCATTCGACATGTTAGAAATGACTCATTTGCATATAAATGAGAGTTAGGATCGTCCTCCATGAAAATATCGATATATTTAGGAAATCATGTGAAACAAGACCGATGGGGTCACTTTGGGTCATGAATGCGATAGAGGTGCAACTTTCTACTAATTTACTAATTTAGGGTAATGATATTGATACCATGTTTTTTGATATATTTATCAATACCGTGCTATATATAGTTGTACAACATAAATTGTTGTATCTTGTGGTACATGTATTAAAAGTGATGATACCAATATCACTACCCCTAATTTTAGTACCACCATATCTGAGGTAAAAGAAGCAAATATAAAATACTACAGATGAGAGAAGCGAACGCATAAAGAGAAGGAGAAATGGTTGCATTGCCTAACAAGAGCGAAAACATAAGATTATGCCTAAATATTCAACCACACCTTGAATCGATCTAGCTTTTGAAAGGATCACGAAATGTTATTTTATAAGTGTCGAGTGATTAATAGCTTAATTTATTATTATTTTTTTATAATAGAAAAAATAAGAACAATTGAAATATTTGTCCTGAAAATTGTTATGATGCCATATGTTGAGGTCAAAAAAGCATATGGATTCACCACACACATAGTGGTACATCATTTTCGATCTATTGAACAGTCACGAGAAGCATGATATTTGAACAACGCATAGCGTTGTAGGGAAGATTTTAAACAAGTGTACAAATAAACAAAACATCTCTATATCTCATGAATATGATATAGCAATATATAAAAAAGAAGATACGTTGTCAATTAACTTATCATTTGTATTTAAATCCAACACCTACCACTTAACTGATAGTTTAAAACCTCTTTCGAAAATAAATAATTTATAATGAATTTAACTAGTTTGATCTAGATATGGCCGATAGACATATTCATATGAAAATAAAATATATATATATATATATATATATATATATAGGTTCTGGTTAAAATAAAACAAGTATTAAAGTAAAATAAATAAAACAATCATATTCTCTTAACTGAAAAT
>JAOEHQ010000182.1:0-19712 GCA_025447715.1 Asclepias incarnata
TGTATAGATTGATAAATGGATTTTCTTTACAGATTTATATATAGATATATAGATATAGATTGATAAATAGATTTAATGGTTTTTGATCTGTGAATTTTTTTATGATGGTGATGATGATGGGTAGATGGGGAAGAAGGATGGGAAAAGGACGAAAATACCTCCATGTGTTTATCACGTGAGGAGGTTAACGGCAAAAAACCTAACAGAGTTAGGGCGTGAACCAAAAGTGCAAAAAAATGCCAACTTTAGGACATTTTTTTATAATTTTTTGAATTTAGGTCCTGAAAATACAAACGGGTCAAGTTCAGGGACGAAAAATGTAATTTACCCAAAAATATATTATACTCGTAAATTCTAAACTAGAACCGAACCGCTTTAAACCTCTGAACCGGGTCTGATCCCATTTTAACAGACATCTCTAACGTCAATCATCTTCTCCGGTCGGCCCAAACCCCTTTCTCCCCTGGTTTTCGTTGTGCATATTTCCTCCCAAGGTACTAGTACTAACTACTTTCTATTCCATCTTTTTATTTATTTATTTATTTATTATTATTCCCATTAAATTGTATATATATATATATGTATTCTTGTTTATTTTCACCATAATTAAATAATTTAAACAATATTTGCTTATTTGCTGTTACATAATTTAAATTTTTTATTTAATTTTTTTACTCATATGAATACTTACATGAAATTTGTGATATATTAAATTTTGTTCACTAAGAAGGTTTGTACTTATTATCTTAATTTGCTTATTGTTTTTACTATATATATTGCTAATGATGATAGATGATTATTTTATTTATATGAAACTGCAGCCATGGATGATGATAAACTAGATGATCGCGCCACTTTGGTTACGCGTATTGAATCGTTGGAACGCGGTGTGTGCCCTCTACTTTTTTCTGTTTCGTTACTTTCCGTCCCAAAGTAATTGTCCACATCGTTATTTTAAGATTCTCCCAATGTCATTTGAATTACTATTTTAGATTATTTCGAAATAGTTGTCAATGAAAGATAGGTATCGATGGTTAAGTTTCTAATATTACCGGTAATTGAAATTAGTATCACAAAAATCAAATAAGTCTTCGATAAATGATGAAGGGTAAAGTTGCAATAATTACAATTCTCTTTAACTGTGTGTTTTTGTCCGGTGGACGATCATATATCCACGAGGGGGTAACATCATTTGGTACCTGTATGTGAAACAAAAGTATATGAAATGTTATTTTGGGTGATTGTTTGATATGTAGAGCGTGACGAACTACGTAATGATATTGAGCAAATGTGTATGCAACATGCTGGACCTAGTTATGCTGCTGTTGCTACCAGAATGCATTTTCAAAGGTTTCTTTCTCTAATCTCTAGTCTCTACAACGTTTTATAATTGTGTTTCTCTGTGTTCTTGTAACTTAAATGCTTTAATTTGTACTGATATTAATACCCAATTAGGACAGCCGGCCTCGAGCAGGAGATAGATGACTTGAAAAAAAAGTTAACTTCTTGCATACGGGAGAATGCAAATCTTCAAGAAGAGCTTTCAGAGTCTTATCGTATTAAAGTGAGAATTCATTGTCTTTTTAATGCTTTTTTGATCATTCTGGGTCTATTCATATTAATGTTCTAATTCGTTTTTCAGAACCAGTTAGCTGATCTACATGCTGCAGAGCTTTCAAAGGTCTGCCGTTTCTTTCCGAGTTTGATTCCTAAATTTTAGTACAGTGATACCACTAACAAGAAACAACTATGATACAATTGAATGATACTTATTATGACTAACTGTTGCAGAGCTTAGAAGCAGAGAAGCAGATTAAGTTTTTTCAAAGTTCAGTTGCTGCTGCTTTTTCTGAACGTGACACTGCAATAATGGAGGTGTAGTCTCTTCACATCTGCATTTTCCAATGATAATACTTCAAGTTTACTTTTCCGTATTTTGTTTTGAATTATTTCCTGCATCGAATTCTTAAGATTTAAAATGTCTATATGGCTGTTAGGCTGAACAAGCTAAGGAGAAAGAGGAAATTGCATCACAAAAGTTTGACATTATGCAGAAAAAGTAAGTACTTATTGTTCGTTAGCGCATTACTCGTATATTTGTTTTCTGGTATCCTTGTTATGCTCAATAATTTGGAGGACCAGGATAGAAGAACTCACCACAGCTGTTCTTGAAGAAAAGAAGCTTTCAGCTACACATCAGACTGATTTAAGAAAACAAGAAACGGAGAATGAAATATTCAAGCAGGTGAGTAAATATGAGTGATTTGCATTGTATCATCATAATTTTTTTTATATAGTTAGGTTTTCCTAGTTCTATAAAGTTTGTATCTTTACTCAGTACAGGTGATCAATAAGTTTTATGACATCAGACAAAATTCTTTAAACGAATATGATGATGCTAGTTGGGAAGATAAGTGTACTACCCTATTAAATGATTCAGAAGACATGTGGACTTTTACTGGTTCTGGGGAAACATCAACCACAAAATACATTGTAAGTTCTAAACTTCTAATACCCAATGACTAGCTGAATTTTTTTGTATGCAATTGGATTGACTTTTGATTCAGACAGACTAAGCTAGAGGTAGAGGTGGAGGCGTTGAGAAAATCCGTAATCAATCTTCAGAGCAAGCTACAGATGGTATTAATATTGTACTAGTATTACTGGTTCATGTAGAATGTTAATATCCGAGTGCAATTCTATAAAATAGCAATGCGAATAACAACCTGACAGTTAGTTATGGTCTGTTATCTGAGCTATTATACACTTTGTTAGTTTCACTAACAGCTCAAATAACAACCGAAGACTAACTGTGTGGTTGTTATACTCATGTTTAATTTACAGAATTGCCCTCATATAGTAAGTACGAACATGACTGCACTAGTTGCCTCTTTCTGATATTTTAGTACTTTTTGGGGAACAGGGATTGGAGATTGAAAAACATTTGAAGAAGTTGGTGCATGATCTGAAAAACAAGAAAGTGAGATCAAATATAAGTGCTAACTAAGCCACGATGCTTTAGTTAGTGATAATTAATATGGGTCATTTCTACTTGAATACAGATCTCCATGGAAGAAAGGATAAAAAGGGACGTATTAGAATTACGGGGTTTCCATTCTCAGTACAGGCTTGAAATTGTTAATTTGCTCGAGGAGGAATCTTGTCATCTTAAATTAGCTGTTGATGACATCAAAGAGAACTTGAAATTTTTTTCTATAAATGGAGAACATAACCATTCGTCTCCTCAGAGGGATATGACTTTGCAAGAAAATGATTGCCGTGATGTGCATATAAGCCCTGATACTGGATTAGATACTATTACAAAGGTATATGAGCATGCGTTCCCTAATTTTTTTGTTTAGAGTTGTTAACTTAAAGAAAAAAAAACTATTGAAAGAAGGATAAATATTTAAAGTGACTGTGGTCTGTGGGTATTATAACCTAAGCTTATATGTTTCAGGAAGAAGCTTTTGACATTCCGAGCACTTCCATTTCTGGAGCTGGGGATGGGTCAGAAGCCTTGGTTCAAATGATAAAGGATAAGGTATGTGTGTTAGTAATCTGGTATGCTTGCGAGCTCTTATTTACTTGTTCGGGTTATAAGAGCATATGAAAGAGGATGGTGACATGACAGATTTAGTTAAGTCGAAGCTGCAATAAGGTGCGCCAGGGTTGGGAGGGATCATTTTAAGCTAATTGGAGATGCTGCCAGCCCAAAAGTTATGGAGCTCCCATGTCCCATCCCATTGCCACACTCTTTTGATTCTGTTCTCTCGTTTTAGATTCCAGGGATGCATTGAATAATACATGGTTTCATGTTCTCCTAGTTATTGTTTCACATTTAAACATTCCAGCTCTCGTTCTTGTTCATTTGTTCCAGTTTTAGACTTTAGTATCACTGTTCATTCTTTCCGTTCGTTTAACTATCATAGCGTTCCTGTTCATTATTTTTGTGCTCGTTTAAGTATCAATAATCTCAGTTTTTTCTTCTTTCTTTAGGATTAGTCCTTGTGCCCTAAAAATAGGTATTAATAATTACTAGATTTATTATTTATAGTTTTGATTCGTAACTAGTCTAGTGTCTATGTGTGTCTGGAATAGGTTAGGGGCGATTCTTTTTTTTTTTTGTTTATAAAGATTTTGGGTTTGTGGCAAGTCAGTTTTTGGGCCGTTAGTGTATTAAATTGCTGTGATAGTAATTGTGGCTCATTTTTTGGTACGTTTAATTGTTGGGGTAGTGGTTACCACCAGACACTTCTAGTTTTATGTTTTGTGTGGCATCTACTACCCCAACAGTATAGTGGATTCCCAAATGAGCCACAATACCTTTCACAATAATTCAGTTAAATCAGATACAAGCTCGACCCAAAACAGACCAAAAATCATCCCAAAACAGTCTCTAAATCGCCCTTCATCAGTTCTAAACACATAAATATACGAACATGTTCCTACACACAACACACTAACACTGATTATGTTTTCATAATGAATAAACTTTTTAGTTTTAGCAGTTATAATTATACCTGTTTTCAGGGCACGAAGTTGTTTATCTGAATTTAAATTTTGATTAATCAAAGATTTTGAGACTTGAAGGATAATTAACTGAGAATAGATGCATTGCTTAGACTTGAATGATAATGTGAACGAGAACTGGATCGATGAAGTTTGCAATTCTTGACAGAGAATGGGGAGAACTTGAGATTGTCTATTACTCGATGCATCCCTGGAGTCTGGATTAAGAGAACATAATTAAAAGTGTGGGCACCGGGATAGCGGCATCTTTAATGTGCCAGTACTAATATTTTATGTCACTATTATGTGCTATATCAAAATTGTATGTGGCTCTAGTGGTGGGTCAGTTACAATTCAAAAATGAGCCGGGTTCGATTGAGTTGATCCACACAGTTATGAATTTTATAAGTGTTTTATATGTTAAATTTGTTTACATGAAAGAATTTTATTACTATAATATCCTTTTTCTGTAATGATTGGACGTAGGAGGTTTTATGCATTTGAATGCACTTTGGGTAATCTTTGATCCCTTTACTTGTTTTTACTATCATTCTACCCAATTGACGATAAATTTTAACCAGTTAACCTATTTACCTGTAAACGTGTTGAAATTGCCATCTATCTATAATATACACCTAATTCAGCTGTGCGGCAACTCTTAGGTCTTATGAAATATAATTTGTTTTTTGTTGTTCTTCATAAGATTGCTCTATGCAGGCCCGTGTTTAATGCTTCTCTGTTTCACATATTTTGTAGGAAAACATTGCTGACTTGCAAAAAGCATGCAGTGCTGAAACGGGGGATGTTCCTGAACCCCTTGCTCAGGCATTGCAAGAAAAGGTTTGTGTTCATATGTGTTTATCTACTTGTATAGTTGTATATGTATTTATTTTTATTTATATCCAAATATACAGATTATAAATTTTGAAATTATGCAAGCCTGTTCAATTATATTCGACTTCAATAACAGAGCAAAAATGGACTAAAATCGATTGATAAGTTAAATATCTGGCAGATTAATTTATATGAGTGTTATTAATTAAACTTTTTCAGGTAGCAGCGTTGTTGCTTCTATCACAGGAGGAAGAGAGATATTTGTTGGAGAGCAACGTAAATGCAGCTCTTCAGAATAAATTGGAGGAGCTGCAAAGAAATTTAATTCAAGTAAAATTTCCTATATGTGTTCATTCACTTTAGTTCAATGGCTTGTTATAAGTTACCATTTTTTTAGTAGATCGCTATAAGTTACCCTTTTTAGGGTCGATGATAAGTTGCATATTATGTGCATTCACAATATAGTAAGCAAATACAATTTTTCTGCAGGTGACAAATGAGAAGGTAGTTGCTCTAATGGAGTTGGCACAATTGAAGCAGGAATACCATTTACTACAGGAGTACGTCTATTCCTTCTTATTTTTAATCTATATGATTTCAAGCTTATATGATTATTGACATGAGATGAGGTCATGACATGATTACGGTTTCATATATATAGGAAAATCAATGATGATGTGCACCGTGGTAAGGTTACAATTGTGAGTGACGAGAAAAGCATTTTCCATGATAAAGATGGAAGGTTGAAGGGTTTGTTGAAGAAAGCGTACTTTAGCCAGTGGATCAGTCCTCACCAACAGAATGCACAAAATATTAGTTCTACCAGTACCATGGATTTTGCAAGGTATGTGGATTATCTTTTTCTCTTTCTGTTTATGGTGATACACAATACGAGTGCATCCCTCCCTTACTGTTGTCTTTCATATTTATCTTATTCTTTTTGAAAAGGCAGTTATATTATGATAAACAAACACTGGGGAGATGTTAGGAATTACGACACTAAAACGACACTTCCAACCAAATTGACCTAAACTTACACCGACAACATTAGGAATTACATTAATGAATTCAATGGACCGGACCTGAACTATTGAAACTAAAGCGACAATTGAACTTATCTTATTGTTACTGTATATGCAGAATGAAAATTGAGTATAGCACTCTCAAAGAGAGCCTGGAAAGTATGGAGCATCTAACTTCTTCAGTTCGCCGACTTCGTCTCTCGCTTGTTAAGGTGACAATCCTTTACCATTCTAAGTTTCTAAAATTTTCATTTCACATTGGCTGAAATTACCATAAATGTCACAGGTTCAAGAATCTATTCCAGCTGAGGAGGATACAACTGGTAAGAAATCAGAAATCATTGAAAACGTTGTCACAGAGGCAAAACTTCTAAAGACCGCACTCGGTAGTTCTCTTCCTGTAAGCTGGTCAGCCGAGGCAGATAATGGCGTTTCAAGTGCAGAAAAGGTTGATTGTGTGTCTGCAGCTGGTTTTGAGATGGTGGAGCTTCTTATATTAGCCTCACATTTAGTAAGAAACTCCATGCCTTGAAGAAAAGTTCCATCAAGGTGCACGGACTCGCAAGTAATCGAATTCTTTTAATGTGTACATTGGTGCTGTAGATAAATATTATCGTTTGGTTTTTTTGGTTCATAACCTTACGGTGTCTTGTATTCTGGAGTCTTGCTGATAGTTTTAGAGTAGACACACGTTTGCCTTGTTGAATGGAAATACATTTTGTATACACAACTGTGCAATTAAGCAAGAAAGTTTTCACTGCAAGTGTTTTAACAGGTAGCATGCTTCTTAGTATTAAACGGATTGAATAGCTACGAACTATAGTTGTACGATATTTCTCAAATCTGACTATGAAATGGAGAAACTGCAAGACAGTCGACAAACTGCATCGTATATTATTGCGTTTTTGGCTTAGATCGAGTTTCAGTTTGAGAAAAACATACGTTTTTGGCATCTAAGATCCGCGTTCGCCATGTAAAACGAAACTATAAACTTACAAATAATAGAGAAGAGATAATAAATGTGAACATGTACCGAACAAATACCTTTCTAGTCCAGAAAGGTAACTGAGGTCTCATTATTATTTGAAATATAAATAATTATATTATATAACGCCAATTCCTAATTCTCTCAATGTGTGTGTATATATATATATAAATAATTTATATGAGACTAAAACAACAGGGCATTTGGTCTAGTGGTATGATTCTCGCTTCGGGTGCGAGAGGTCCCGAGTTCGATTCTCGGAATGCCCCATTTATATATTTTTGTGTTCATTTTCAGTCATTCATGCTTTTACTTCACCGTACATTTTCAGGTAAGCTCTTTCTTCATTAAGATCCATATACAACGGCAATACTGATCATATTTACAATTTACAGAATAAGTTAAGTTTATATTTTTGCAAATTGGAGAACACATATAGGATGAAACAATTATTAAATGTCTAACAAATACTAGTAATTGCTAGGTCTTGAATCACTAACACTGCATTTTTTTGAGATTTCTTTAGAAGGGAAAGGAAAGGAATGCATGGGAATTTTTTATTTTTTATTTTTATTCTTGAGTTTTTTTACTAAGGAAAAGAAAGGAATGAATAGGAAAATAAGAGTGATTTGGAGCACAAATTTTTCCGGCCATTTTTGGCCTGATTTGGATGGGAAACTTCTCATTGTTGTGTACAATTATGAGTTTACCCTAAAACCAACGTTATTTTGAGTCTGTTACTCTTTCTCATCCACTACGCATAGACTCACATTTTAGATAGTGTTACGTGTTTTGCATTATTTTATCGCATGCTACCCATAATGGATTAACTCTGCATTAAGATTTCTTTTAATAAAAAGAACTAGATTTTTGCCCCGTTTATACACACAGTTATATTAAAATAACGATGTTAAAATATTTAGAATTGTTTTTTATACGTAGTAATATTTTAGACATTTATATACATTATTTAGTTTTAAGGCTTTCTGCTTTCAATTTACGATATCTAGCAGTTAAATATTAATTGTTTGTATCCACATTATATTCAATCTTATTTTGATCTTATCTAAATTAAATCTAATGAGTTATATATATATTTTTTGGTAACCTTGGATATCTCACTCGCTTTGTGAACAGATTGATCCCAAGACCTGACTCGTTTTTGCGAGTCCGAAATCAGAGCAAGTGAAGTTCCGTGGTGACAAAGGTATGTTCTTTTAATGAGCCAGGGAGTTCTACATCTCTTTAAGATAAAACAGTCTAACTTTTGGTAATTGAGTTAAAATTAAATTTAATAAACTATAAAGACTTTTTTATACAGAAAGTTTACTCTTAGGTAATCTAAGGGCTTTTGATTGATCAGTCGAAAAATTAAAACATCTTATTTAGATCGCTCAAGTTAAGATTCAAACCTGGCGCACTGCTTCAAGGATAGTCTCCTTGCAAACTCAATTAAGAGTTAGTTGGTGTTACAAGTTTGAAACTATATTAAATAAATCTGATAACTAGTTACCTTTTAAATATAGCCTGAGCTAAGAATTAAACCTGGACCTCCTCGACCATAAATAGACACCCCTTACCACTAGACCATGAAGTCACTTGTGTTATTATTTTGCTTATATCGTACATATATATTTTTCGAATTCTATTTTTACTTTTAATTATTTAAAAAAGAGGTTCGATCTTTCTTTTTCGGTCCGGTCCAACCATCTACGCCATCACCACAACCATCCCCAATCTACGCCACCACCATATTAATAACGGGTTTTCCACGACATATTCGGATCTGTCGCATTGCGCGGTAACCCTCTAGTAGATTTCATAACCTACAAAAGGGCAAACTTTGATCATGTTTTGAAACAAGGAGGAGTTATATTGTAACTATATCCAAAGCTTCAAAATCTAAAACATAACCTATAACCGACCGACCAGCAGGCATTATATTTCCGGTCTCTTGTCACCTCTCCGCCGTGCCGTCGACTCTCCACGCCGGACCACCACATCTCTAACCAGTTTCCCACGTCTTCTGCTTTTTAACCAACAAGACTGCATAGGATTCTTTTGTTCTTTAAGGTAACAGTTTTTCAACAATTAGCTTCTGTTAATGACAGTTCTTTATTTCAGTTTTTTGTTAATTACGGTTTAACACTATTAATTAACCGGTCAAAGTCAACGTTTTTCTGGGTATTCTTTATTTCAGCTGCAATAAAAGTCAATGCTTTTAGGGTTTATCATTATTAGGGTTTAAGGATTTTTAGCTGTATATATAATCTGTGTATAATTTTAGCTATCAATATAACTTCCAATATGAATGTTCAAAAAATAAAACTTCCAATATCATTTCGTATTTCAATGCGAATCTTGAATGGGGTTTTAGCTGGTTGCGGATCCTCGAATACAACTAAACTTGAGCATGACCAATTTGTTAAATTTTTTGTTTTTTTGTCAATTCGTCTGTAGGTTCGTCGTTAGGTTAGCTGTAAATATGTAACCATGATGCTACTTTTATTCACTGTGTAGTACGAAGAAAATAAGATATTTGCAACGTTTAAGTTAATCTTAGATGATTTTAGCTCCCAATTGGGGATTTTTATTAATTAAATATGTTTAGGCTTTTAGCTTTTCTAAAAAAAGAAGAAATCTTAGACGGTTGTAGCTGCTTCCTAGACTCCTAGTACCCAGTTAGCAAAATTTGTGCCGTTTTGCAGTATGGCCTGATACAGGGCATTCAATTTACAATCTTTGCTAACTAGAAAGTTCAATAATCTAAAAAAAAGTTTACGATATTTCTTATGAGTTTCTCACTGGTTACACAATAATTGCAGGGCATTGTCCAAAGGTTTAAACTTTAGGAGCAGAGTTGAAAGAGCTGTGTTCTATATAATTTAGCAGCTGTTTTTCCAATGCTCAGGGTTCTAACTGGAGGTAGGTAAGACTCTTTATTCTTGTCGTCCGTAATTATCTTATGTTCATATTTCAGCCGCAAGAAGGGAACTTTATTTCAGCGTGTTCTATATAATTTTGCTTGGTTCTTTTTTGTTTGTCTGTATATGCATTTTATTATATGTGAGTGATTGGATGAGATCAGCCGCAAGAAGGGAACTTTATTTTTGTAACTTTTGATTCATTTTTAATAAAACTAGTGTTGCTATAATTGTTTGTGTAATCCTGACATATAATTTTATATCCTTAGTTTGAGTATTTATTTCAAAATTGCTGCAAATTAATGTTGGCTGACTATATTTCTTTTAATTTTCTTTTCAGATTGCTGTCAAAGTGCAAAGGTAACCATATTATTCAGTCAGGTCGGTGTCTTCATACATCATATTTCCTTGCTGCAAATCCTATCCAAACTTCATCAAATGACATTGGGAGCTGTGATTGGAATATTGATATCGATATACTGTTTCACTCGAGCACAAATACCCACCTTGCCAAACGCCTTCATGCATTGCTTATTGTGTCCGGGAAGGTCCAAAGTTTATTCATTTCCACAAGGCTGGTCAACCTTTATGCAAATCTTGGTAACATCTCTTTATGTCAACAAACATTTGATCAAATCCCACAAAAAGATGTTTACACTTGGAATTCGATGATATCTGCGTATGGTCGTAATGGGATTCCTAGCGATGCTGTCAGTTGTTTGTACAAAATGTTAAAATATGAAGTTAAGCCTGATTTTTATACCTTCGCACCTGTGTTAAAAGCGTGCCGCAATTTGAATGACGGGACGAGGATACATGCGTGGATTTCTAAAATGGGGTTGGAATGGGATGTCTTTGTGGCTGCCTCTTTGGTTCATATGTATTGTCGCTTTGGCTTATTTGATGCTGCGTACCAGATTTTTGAAAATATGCCTGCACGAGATATGGGTTGCTGGAATGCTATAATCTCGGGTTTTTGCCAGAATGGGAAAGGTGAAAAGGCATTAGAGGTTTTAGATGAGATGAAATTTGCAGGGATTACAATGGATTCTGTTACTGTATCTACTGTTCTTCCTGTTTGTGCACAAAAGGATAATATGGTGCAAGGAACATTGTTCCATTTGTATGTCATAAAACACGGGCTGGAATCTGATTTGTTTGTTGGCAACGCGTTTGTAAACTTTTACGGCAAATTTGGTGAAGTAGAGCATGCACAGAATATCTTTGATAATTTAGTGACAAGAGATTTAGTATCATGGAATTCAATAATTGCTGCTTATGAGCAGAATAATAATCCAGATCAAGCACTTAACTTCTTTCATGAGATGCAATTGAATGGATTTAAGCCAGATTTGTTGACGCTAGTAAGTGTTGCCTCTAGTATTGCCCAGTCTCGGGATTCTTGGAGTAGCAGGTGTGTCCATGGTTTTGTTCTAAGGAGATTTTGGTTTGAAAAGGATGTGATAATTGGGAATGCGGTGTTGGACATGTATGCGAAACTAGGAGATGTTGACTCTGCATGTAGACTTTTTGAAAGAACCTCCCTTAAAGATGTAGTATCATGGAACACATTGATTACAGGATACGGACAAAATGGTCTTGCAAATGAGGCCATTGGGGTGTACCATATGATGGTAGAAACCGCATCCATAGCACCGAATCAAGGAACTTGGGCAAGCATTATACCAGCTTATGCACATATTGGAGCCTTAAAAGAAGGATCAACGGCCCACGGGCGGGTCTTGAAAACAGGCCTACTTTTGGATGTTTTCATTGGAACGTGTCTCATCGACCTTTATGGAAAATGTGGAAAAATGGAAGAAGCAATGAACTTATTCTATGAAGTACCCAGAGCAAATTCGGTCCCTTGGAATGCCGTGATATCGTGTCTCGGTATACATGGACAAGGAGAGACATCCCTAAAGCTTTTTAGGGACATGCTCGTTGACGGGGTTCAACCTGACTCTATAACTTTCATATCCTTACTATCGGCATGTAGTCATTCAGGGTTAGTTGAGCAGGGCCAGTGGTACTTTAATGTGATGCAAAATGATTACGGGATCAAACCGAGTTTGAAGCATTATGGGTGCTTGGTTGATTTGTTGGGTCGGGCTGGGCAACTGGAGAAGGCATATAGCTTTATTAAAGATATGCCTTTACAGCCTGATGCTTCGATCTGGGGTGCTCTTCTTGGTGCTTGTAGGATTTATGGAAATTCGGATTTGGGCAAGGTGGCTTCAGCTAAATTAGTAGAAGTTGATCCAGATAGTGTTGGACATTACGTGTTGTTATCGAATATATATGCAAATGCTGGTAAATGGGAAGGTGTAAATAGTGTTAGAGCATTGGCTAATAGTAGGGGTTTAAAGAAGACCCCTGGTTGGAGCAACATTGAATTAAACAATAAAATAGAGGTTTTTTACGCTGGGAATTATTCGCATCCCCAATGTGATCAAATATACGAAGAGTTGGATTATTTAATGGCGAAAATGAAGATCCTTGGTTATAATCCAGATTACAGTTGTGTGTTGCAGGATGTCGAAGAGGACGAAAAGCAACATATTCTTGCATATCACAGTGAGAGATTGGCGATTGCATATGGAATTATTAATACTCCTCCTAGGACCCCTATCAGAATCTTTAAAAACTTGCGTGTATGTGGCGATTGCCATACTGTTACCAAGTTTATATCTAAAATTACCGAAAGGGAGATCATTGTGAGGGACACTAAGCGGTTTCATAATTTCAAGGACGGTATATGTTCTTGTGGTGATTATTGGTAATCTTTTGAGTTCTTTCACTCATCTTCCTGTTGTATCTATTAATGTTCTTAGAGGTGCCTTTGGTGCATACAATGTTCTCAAGGATCACATATTTGTTTTTATATCTTTTAGTTAACCTTGAATGGTCTACTTTTCGTTTTTTAGATATAGGCATATTAATTTCGGGCGACTTTGATTCACTGATTCACTTTGTTAATTGTGGTCAACACTTGGAAGTTAGAAATAATGAGCCTTGACTTGCGATTTGCATACTGTTCCGGTTTATTTGTGCTCACAGTATATCGTATATATATATATATATACACAAGTGAGGATACCTCAATCTTAAGTGTTATTCAACCAGGCTATCCTCCTTAGCATCCTATGTGTAATTAATGATCGATTTCTTCAAGATACATCAGCCACAGTCTGATGTGGAAAACTCGCTATAAATCAGCCAATGATTTTGGATTCATGGCTGTCATATTTAATGTCTTTCGTATGATCTGCTTTAAAAGTTTCATTCTCATATAAGTTTTATCAGAGATTTGAATTTTGGTTCAAATGTGGGTTCAAAATACTGTTTTTATGCAACTTCAATTCCTTAATTTATTTATCATGAATTCTATTTTCTCTCTACCTCCTTAATTTAAGTTTTTGTGAATTTCAAGACTATGTTTTGATGATTAACACCTTTTTAAGTTGATCTGTCAAGTTTGTTTGTTTTTGTGTTTTTTTTTTTAATTATTATTATTATTATTTTTTTTTTCTCAATGTGATGCTATATTTATAAATGTAACAACTTTTTGATGCCTTATAGATGATCGATCCTTTATTTTTCTTCTGAATTGCATTTTGAAGGCAAAGCTTAGTGGACAGATCTCATGTTTGTCTTGATTCTGTCATCAAATAACTGACGGCTTCAGGTAACCCTTTCAATTATGAAATCAAGGAAAAAAGAGGCTTTCTTAATAACAGTATATCAATTTTTAGTGGTTTCCCTAGAATCAGAGCTATACAATCGGGATTGCATTTGGGTTTGTCGTTTTCTTGGTCTTAGTGTTTTTGGCTTTTCCAGCCACATTATTCTTTGATACTAACTTTCGTATCACTTAAAATCTTAGTACCGCATGTTTGTAGTTAAATGGATACATGTCCTGATTCCTTCCTTCAGCAGTTGACAATTTGTATTCTTGGAATTTTACCATGAGTGGGATTCAACATGGTCACCAGGTGTACACACAAGTACGTGCATCTTGTCATTTAAATCAAATATGATTCATTAGCAAGGTTTGCACATTTAATTTAGCTGCATAAAAGTTGCTAAATTTTAATTTTCAATTCACATTCAGTTAATGGACACTCTGTCTCTATACCTTCCATTTATTTATAGATGTATATGTACAGTAGTTAAGATGTACGAGTATATGTCATAAACATAGCATCGTATTAGCTTAACCATTTGATATTTTGCATGGAATGAGATTAACTCAAAATTTTTGATGAGTTCCTGGTGCAACTGTCAAGAATATGGGGCTGCAGATGCAGAACATGCTTGGAAAGAAGATGAAATTTATTAAAAAGAGGATCATGGACTGCATTTACGCAGAATATAGAAGCATCGCGTAAAGGTAAGTGTTTATAGATTAACAGAGTTTTTTGTTTATTTGCCAACAGATGGTTAGGTTTTAAAAATGTTGTAATTCCTTTTAAATATTAAATAAGTATGTCTATAGTCACATGGTTCGCGGTATGCTCCGCTACGGGAACATGCTACGGGATCGCAATTCGCTAGGTCCCTAAAATTCAATACAATAATAGATTCAATACTCCAAAATTCAAATTATATTCAATACGTCAAAACAGTTTACATGAAATAAACTCAGACTTTCAAAACAGATTACATAAAATATAACAATTACTTCAAAATTACTCAACCCTTTGTTTTTTCCCTTGCATTATTGTTGTCTTCATTCTCCTCCATATCTTCTAGTTCTATCCTTGAGCTTTCCACGTTTGTTAAGTCGGGATCAATATCCTACTTCTTGTGTGGTCCTTCTTTATATTCTTCAGAAAACCTTGAAATAAGGCGGATATTAGAATGAACATGAACAAGTTTGCCCCACCTTTTACATTTGGCCGATTACCCTCCACACTATGAATGAAAGAATAGGGCTCCAGTTTCTTTTTGCCGAAGAGCTACTTATATGCTGTGACAAGGTTTTTTTTTTCTTTCCATTTCAGCCTTTCTCGTTTTCTCCACCCTAGAAAAGTCTTCGGCATACATAAACATAAAACCACGCGCTATTTACAGCAAGAACATTGATCAATGGTTTATGTTTTATGTTTGTCCGCCCATCAGATACAATAGAGAGACCCTAAGAGTACCATGTATCTTTGAATGGTGTAAGGTTCTTCTCTACATCTCTAGCACATTCATCCAGTAGAATGGTTTTTGCTTTCTCACTAGATAGTGCTTTATAATCGGCAGGTGCCTTTCTTATTGCATTTGTCACTTCACTAAAATGTGGATTACGTAAAACATTAAATGGAATCCCGTTTGCACATAAAGCCTTCATGACTTTTAAATCAATCGCGCTTCCCTTCATTATAGACAAAGTTCGATCTATCAGTTTAGAGCATAGTCACAGAAATCGCTGGATGGCTAGCGATTTTTGTTTTGGTATAGGCGTACTGGATCGCGATACGAGCGCATACCCGGTACGCTTGGGATCGCGAATTCCATAAAAAAAAAATGGCGTTTCAGATTTTGTTGGTTCAACGAATTCTAAGATAACAAAATGTGTTCCAAATTCTTTTGGTTGTGTCTCTTCAATTTCCTATTGTATTTAATACATTCTATTAAATAGTCAGGTGCTTCACCATCCAGTATTCTAGATTAATGATATTATAAATAGTCATGCCCAACAATTCTTTTTCCATACTCTAATTAGTAATTCAATATTACAAAAATACAAAATACTCATAGTGATCATGGTGTTTGGAAAGAAAAATGTTGGTTCTTTTGTTGCCTACCAAGAAGAAGATGGATTCTAGGATTTTGTTGATTTTACTTTTTCCGCTTCTGCTGCCTACCAGGAAGAAGATGATGGAGCCCAAGATTTTGGTGCTGCTTCTCATTCGCGCTGGTGGTAGTAAAACCCGGATGGTGCTAAAATGTGGGACTGTAAACATTGCAATGGAAAGTTTACAAGTTCCTTCACTAGGATACACATTCATTTTTTTGGACCTCCATTCGGTAAGAAAGCAGAAATTAAAAGGTGTCCCGTTATGGTCAAAGACCGAGACACTTATGAACGGTTGCAAAAGAGGGTGAAAGAAGCCGAGAAGCTGGGAGTTTCTAAACCTTTAAAAAGTAATGGAGTTACAAAAAAAATAATTTAAGTTCTAGTAGCTATAAACCGATAGAGCAAACTTTGTCTATAATGGAGAGAGAGAGAAACGCGGTTGATTTAAAAGTCATGAAGGCTTTATGTGCAAATAGGATTCCATTTAATGTTTTGCGTAATCCACATTTTCATGAAATAAAAAATGCAATAAGAAAGGCACCTGTTGGTTATAAAGCACCATCTAGTGAGAAAGCAAGAACCGTTTTACTGAATGAATATGTTAGAGATGTAGGGAAGGACCTTACACCATTCAAAGATACATAGTACTTTCAAGGTCTTTCTATTCTATCTGATGGGTGGACAAACATAAAACATAAACCGTTGATCAATGTTCTTGCTGTAAATAGCCTTGGTTCTATGTTTATGTATTCCGAAGACTTTTCTGAGGTGGAGAAAACGGAAAAGGCTGAACTAGCGAAAAAAATCTTGTCACAACCTATAAGTAGCTCTCCAGCACAAAGAAATTGGAGCACCTATTCTTACAATCATAGTGTGAAGAGGAATTGGCTTAACTGTAAAAGGGCGGACAAACTTGTTTATGTTCATTTTGATATTCGTCTTATTTCAAGGTTTTGTGAAAAATATAAAGAAGGACCACACAAGAAATGGGATATTGATCCCGAATCTACAAACTTGGAAAGCTCAAGGATAGAACTAGAATACATTGAGAAGGATGAAGACAACAATGATGGCTAGGGAAAAAAAAAGGGTTCAGTAATTTTGAAGTAATTTTGAAGTAATTTGTTTTATTTTATGTAACCTGTTTTGAACTTTTGAGTTTGTTTCATGTAATCTGTATTGAATATATTTAGAATTTTGGAGCATTGAATCTATTACTGTATTTTAACTTCAGGTACAACATACCGGAGCGAACCGAAATGAGCCTACCCCCTTATACCGAATTTTAGGGACCTAGCGAATTGTGATCCCGTATCAAAGCCTACTGCGAACCATGTGACTATTGTTTAGAGCTACTAGAGCTTAGTTTTTTTTTTTTTTTTTTTGTAACTACAGAACTTTTTAAAGTTTTAGAAACTCCTAGCTTCTCGGCTTCTCTCACCCTCTTTTGCAAATGTTCATAAGTGTCTCTCTTTTACCATAACGGGACACCTTTTAATTTCTGCTTTCTTACCCAATGGAGGTAAAAAAAGAAGTGAATGTGTATCCTAGTGTTGTAACTTGTAAACTTTCCATTGCAATGTTTACAAAACCGTATTTTAGCACCACCCGGGTTTTTACTACCACTAACACTTATCAATCTTACTTCATCATATAAAGGCTCATCATTTACCGGCTTATCATTATTAGTCTACTTTTGTGTTCCTTGTGAATGAGCAGCAACACCGAAATTTTGGACTCTATGATCTTCTTCCTGGTAGGCAGCAGAAGAAGTAAAATCAACAAAATCCTGGACTCTATCTTCTTCCTGGTAGGTAGCAAAAGAACCAACATTTTTCTTTCCAACACCATGATCGCAATGGGTATTTTGTATTTTTGTAATACTGAATTATCGACCAGAGTATGGAAAAAGAATCGCTAGGCATGACTATTTATAATATCATTAATCTGGAATTCTGGATAGTGAAGGGCCGGACTATTTAATAGAATGTATTAATTACAATGGGAAATTGAAGGAACACCACCACGTTCATTAAACCAAGAGAATCTGGAACGCGTTTTGTTGTCTTGGAATTAGTTGAACCAACAACAATCCGGTTCGTTGAACCAACAAAAGCTGGAACGCCATATTTTGGCTGGATTTCGCGATCCCAAGCGTACGCATTCGTACCACGATTCGGTATGCCCGCACCAAAACGAAAATCGCCAGCCATCCAGTGATTCCTGTGACTATGAGTATGTCATATTAACTTGTACATCCGAGTCAAATGTAGAGTCACTAATCTCTACCTCAATTTTCAATTAAAGGTAAAAGCAAATTAGGCAAGTCTAGGTACACATTTTTTCAACTTTTGGTCTTGCACCTTGTGAACCTGTGGTTTTGCAGAAGCCGAGATGATTTGGTGCCACTCGCATACAGCAAGAAGCCCTTCATATCACTTTATCGCTTCAACAATCAACATCTTGAGCCATTTAGTTATAGCCTTCGAGGGGAAAAGAAGGCACATTTGCATGTAAGTGGTCTTACTCAAAAATATAACTTTGTTTTTTTGGAGTGTAGCATTAGCAATAGTCTCTCTTTTTATTTTTTTCATACCAAAGTATCATATGTCGTAAAATGTTTAGGTTGGGTAACTTGTCAAACCGGGTAATTTTGATATGAACAGGGTTGACCAAAATTGAAACAATTTGCTCACTTTTTTTTAATTGTGATTTAGATCATGAACAATATGATTGATGTTCTATGGCTTAAAAATATACTGTATACTTCATTTAGACCTGTTTTCTTTTCTTTCGTATGTTTTGTGATTGTTACAAAGTGTTTACTTAATATCATGTTTGCTTTTTCAAATATTTTAGGTGATTGTTTAGGGTATATCGAAGGCTCGACAATACTACAAGTTCGGACTGTTGTTATTTCGGACCGCTAAACCTCAAGTAAAACAACGTCGACGCTTTTGATCGATGGCTTTAACAGTTGGAATATATCTTTATTTCCCTAATTTTGTGTCTGATAAACATATTGGCTTATAATGTTCCAAACTTGTTCAGTGTAAATGTTTAAATTGGTTATGCATAAGAAACTTATCATATGTATTTCTCTTTTCCCCCACCATACGATCCCCTTTTATTTTTTTATTCATACGTCATTACACATTATATACCTTTAATAAAAGTGATTGGAATGAACAGTAACCAAAAAAAAAAGAAAAAAGAATAAGTTATATATCTAATAAGCCAAAATATGAATCAAAGGTGAGTTGGATCGGTTGATCCGCGGGCCACTTTTGGACTGAAAGGTCTATGTTTTTTTTTTTTTTTTCAATTTTTTGGTGTGGCCATTTTGCAATTTACGGTTCCCTCCCTTTTGTTTCTTTTAGGCTTTTTATCCCCTCTTGATTATTTTATGATTTTTAGCACCTTTCCTCATTTGTTTCTTTTATGATTTTTAAAATTTACATATATAACCCTCAAGTTTTATATTTTATAGAATTGATATATATAGGAATTGGTTCAAATAAAACAACTATTAATGTAAAACAAATAAAACAATCATTCATTCTTAACTGAAAATCATTGTTCATCATGTTTCGTTACCAATAAATCATGAAATTCATCATATTAATTGGTTTTAGCTATGATGC
>JAOEHQ010000192.1:0-19706 GCA_025447715.1 Asclepias incarnata
TTTTGAAGAAAACTTGAAGATTTGGGCAACCATGTACAAAACTTAAAAGTTTATGGGTGATACTTATCAATAAAAATATAAAATGGGCAACCGTGTACAAACGGAAAAGTACGTAGGTAATCCCGTGACTTAACCCAAATATTTTCTATTGGTGGTATTCGACAACTTTTTATGATACTTCTCGCAGGGGGTTTAATAGTTGAAAAGATAACGTAATTTGTTACATTACTCTTTTTGGAAAGAAACATTTCAATAAAAAAAGTTATTTTATGTGATTTTTAATTTTTAAAAAGTTTATTTGTTTTTGTAAGACATGTTTGGATTTTCAGAATTAAAATTTTAAAAATATATGTTATAATATACTAGAGTTAATTACATAAATAGAAAGTTTGACTAAATAAGATAAACATTAATTAAGATTTAAGATATAGAGGTATATTGGATATTTTGTGTATCTAAAATTTATATAATTTAACCCTCCTTGAACAATTGTTATAAAAGAAGTATAGATATACCATCCAAAAATAAAAAAATAAAATACAGTATATGCCTAACTAATATAGAACTACACAAAACAACAAAGTTTGTGGATAGGCTAAATGACAACTTTGAAAATCTTTGAAAGTATTTAAATTGATGGATGTTCTAATATAAAAAAAAAGTAGGTATTTTTAAACAAGGTTATTAAAATCGTATCATAGTTTTAACAATACTTACTAAAATATTAGTTAGGATGTTTTATTTGAATCTTAAGATCTTACTAAAAAATCTTAATTATTTTAAGTAGAGTTCTAACAAATACCAAATATGGATTTATATGATAATTTTAAAAAAATTCTTGAAATTCAAACATCATATTAATAGAACAATGTAGGGATGGGATTTGGTACGAAACCGATTGGTACTGAAATCGATTTCGTCCCAAAATCAAAACCGATACTGAACCTTTTGAACAGATACCGATACTAGTTTTGATTTTTCGGTTTTTCACGTATAGTACCGATTACCAAAACCAGCCAAAAACTCTTCAACCAACAAAGAGTTTCTGTTTGTGTCATACCCCGACTAAGGTGGAAACACGGGATGCAACGATAAGCACACACGTGCATGAGTATTACATAGAGTAACTAAATGATTGACTTAATTTAAGCAAACATAAATTAATATCATAAGTTAAATAAATCTGCATACATAAATAAAAGATACGCTTCCCACGCATGTGAAATCTTAAGGAATAGTGCCCGAGTCTAACACATAAAGCATAAAACATGATAATAAGAAGTATCGAGTCCTAGAATCCGAAGTCTGCTACGAGTCCCATGCTACCATACTAGCCATGATTAGCTTGATTACCTAAAAAGAATACTAAAGCGTCAGCACAATGATTAGTAAGTTCGTAGCTTTGAATAAAAGTTTACTTGAAACCTTGTTTGAATCTCAATAATCTACTTGGATACTATTTTTGAATCACAATGGCTTGCTTGAATACAGTTTATGCCGTTAAGTATGAAAACGTGAATAACATAACATAGTGTGGCTATAGACCTACTTAAGATATAAATAACTTGAATACAACAATATGCACCCCTACGGTCGACCTGGCTAGTGTGGTGCACGAAGCAACCATCGAATACCAAAGAATCCTCAAATGAATACCAAAGAATCCGTAATGAATACCAAAGAATCCACAATATAAATTAGTCTAATAGCCATCGAATAACAATGAAAAAAGTTACGGCATATATGAAAACATAGTTTGTATCCTTTCACCCCAAAACAGTAGTAAAAAGGGGCTACGAAACTCACTTGTATGCCAACAACAGTTAAATCTACACAAAGTATCTGAAAGCAAGTAACCGGTATACAAACAATCTGTTTCAAATTATCATAAATAAGCATGTATTCATTATAGAAACGCGTTCTCATAACGTGCCACCAAGTGTTGACTAAGTTGTCCAAACACGTACACGTTTGACTTTGACCAAAAATTAAATACCAAAGAATCCGCAACGAATACCAAAGAATCCACAATATAAATAAGTAGTCTAATAGCCATCGAATAACAATGAAAAAAGTTACGACATATATGAAAACATAGTTTGTATCCTTTCACCCCAAAACAGTAGTAAAAAGGGGTTACGAAACTCACCTATATGCCAACAACAATTAAATCTACACAAAGTATCTGAAAGCAAGTAACCAGTATGCAAACAATCTGTTTCAAATTATCATAAATAAGCATGTATTCATTATAGAAACGCGTTCTCATAACATGCCACCAAGTGTTGACTAAGTTGTCCAAACACGTACAAGTTTGACTTTGACCAAAATTTACGAGTTTGACTAAAGTTGACCAAATTACGAGTTTGACTTTGTGTGAAATAAATGGTTTTCGAGAAGTTGTTTGACCAGAATGACTTTTGTGAGGTCTTAACTATGAGGTCTCAAATCCGAGGTTACAAATCTGGAGTCTCAAATGATTTGCGAGGTCTCAAATGAAATAGGTCTTAAATGAATTTGCGAGGTTTGAAATGAAATACGAGGTCTCAAATGAATTTGCGAGATCTTAAAAGAAATACGAGGTCTCAAATGAATTTGCGAGGTCTCAAATGAAATACGAGGTCTCAAATGATTTACAAGGTCTCAAATGAAGCGGGGTCGCAAACAAAGTTGTTCTTCTCCAAAATTTGTTCTAAAAATCCTTAATCGTAACTTTTTATCCGTAAGGTGTTTTTAACACCAGGTAGTACTTTTAGACTCCTTATTAGCATGGAAAAACAATATAAAGGTTGCAAACTCGAATATGGACTAAATCTCGAAAACCCATTTGAACAATGTTTAAAACTACAAAAATTAATGAAAACCTTAGATTTTGTTAACGAAATCGAACCAAACTTTGAGGATAGCTGTAACTAATGATTCTACAACGTTTGGACGTAAAAAATTTAAAACTTGGCGTGTGTAGTGTGTGCATTAAGAGAAAAACCAGAAATGAAGAAAAGAAGGTCATAAAAAGAGTTTTAAATTTTTATACCTTGAATACGTAAAATAAGAGTTAGTAGTGATGTTTAGAAGATAATAATACTGTTTTGAAGCTATAACTAAGTAAAATAAGGTTGGATTTTAGAAAAAAGTTGGTGTTTTGGGGTAGTATGAGATGTGTGTTTTAAGAGAAAAAAGGGGTTTGAGTGTGTGTTTTTTGGAGAGTAAGTTGATGGAAATGAGGGTTTGAGTGAGGGAATTTATTTATAGGAAGGGAAAGATAGAAGAGACCCATGCTATGCCATCAATATACGATGCCAAACATTATTTACGATGCTAGACATAATTTACGATCTCTGGATATTTACGACCTCGTAAATAACCTGGCTACTTTGAATTCTCAACAATTGACTATCTTTGATCACTTGTTTGAATCCATAGTTTAACTCATAAAATTTGTTAGAATGCATACACATATAGATTGAAATCAAATAAAATGAATTACATACTTATTCGTGCAAACGTTTATTGCTACATATATTTAAGTAAAGAAATGATATGAATTTATATATTTATTAACACTAATTGATCTTACACACTTATCATAAGTGTAGAAATTTTTACACAGTATTAAATAAGGAAGGTGATCCCTACACAAAAATGTATGCATCAATACAACTGTATGATGTATACATTTTTGTGTATAACAAAAATAATTAGTGTAGCGATCATTGTCTATTAAAAAAACGTAGAATAAAAAATTACAAAATCTAAGTTGTAACATAAATATTATATAAGTTGACACGAAATCGATTAAGTAATCAAAATCGGTATCACGTTATAGATATGGTGGGTAAACGGATGAGGTTTTCAGCGTTCAAATTACCTTGAAACGACGAGTATTTTTGACTTAGATGTATGCTGTCTAATCAGGATATCCATGAGCGTTTCTGATCATTTCTCTGGCCACCTTCACGATAAAAACCCATGGATGTTAACAATTTGGAGAGAATTTAGCAAAAAAATTTGCAAATAAACTACAAATAGGGTATTATACATCAAGAAAACTAAGTTAAAAGTAATGTACAATTACTCCCTAATATATATATATGATGTAGGACGAAAATAAGACAAACGATTGATTCTGTTGATTCATAAGAATGCCAGGAAATAATCCTTCAAACTATCGTTGATTCAATGAGAATACCGATAATCTGAAAATTTCACACACAAACACACACTAGTGTTATGGAGGAAAATGAATTTTATTAATTCTGAAAACTGATCATTTCCTTGGCTTTACAATCATATATAAAGACATGTAATTTTCGTTTGGGCCTAAAAGAACAAATGGGCCGAAAGATATAACCAAACAAAGTTTAAAAAAACCCCAAAAATACATAAAAAGGCTAAAAGTGATGATTATTTTAGTGGAGCCCCTTTTTATTTGATTTAGGCCCTCCAAGTAACAAAGGGCTTGCTCACATACACTTGGCCCACATCAATATATATATATATATACGTACGACCTTATTGTAAAAAACAATACCCCTAAGGGTAGTTCCTATCCCTCGTCGTTAATCTCGTCATCCCTCCCATCGTGAACGACGGCATAGGCAGGGGTAGTTTATCCCCGGTCGTCGTCTTTGGCCGTCCAAATAACGAAAGCAAAAGACGAGCGTATGTGTGTGTATTTAATTATTTTTTATTGGGGATGAGATGATGAAGGGGGTATGATAGGGAGAGGGTAGTTCTTGGGTCTGTTTTGGAGAGAGAAAGCTGATGTGACAATCAAAACAAGGGGATGACAAATTCAGGATAAGAAGAGGTCTAACTAGGTTAATTTAGTGGTAGGTTATCACTTACCACATCATATCATATGATATTTATTTATTTACACCTAAACATTAATCTTTGATTAATTAAGCTTTGCAGGTTGAGTGTGTCTACAATACTAGCTACTTACTTGTTGACCGTGTGCAGGTTCTTCTGCAAATCGTATCCCAATGACCCAAAAAGATCACGAAATATCTGTCCCCCGATTTCATCCTCAATCCTCTTTTTAACCTCTCATCCATTTCTCACACTCACAAACACACACATTCTTTTTTTCTTTTTTCTTTTTCTTTTCACCAAACACACACATTGTCTTCTTCCCTCTTTTGGCATATATTCTCTCAATATATTCTTACTTTTCTTGCTGGGTTTCCTTTGTTTTAATTTCCCATATATACAAACACACATTATTATTTTTTTAATATAAAAATACACACATAGTTAGTGTGTGTGTGTGATAAATATATAAATTTTTCATGGGTTCATCATCAGCAATAGGAATGAGCAGTCAAGTTAATCATGAACAAGATGAAAGGCCACATGTATTGGTTGTGGATGATAGTTTGGTTGATCGTAAAATGATGGAAAAGCTTTTCACCAACTCTGCATGTAAAGGTATTATTAATTTAATTGCTGTCATTTTTTGCAGTTGATTTAATAATACATTTTATAATATATATATATATATATAACTCAAGTAGACCCACTTTATTCTTTAATTAAGGTTTGGATCAGATCCAAGTTTTAAGGTTAATACTTTTTTGGGATTAATATAATGTTTCTTTCTGCATTATATATGTTATATTATATATAATTTATATATATATATATTATATATGTTGCATTGGATTTGGTCCAATTTAGTTTCACCACTATATATAAACTATGTTTTTAAGATTTGAAACCTTTTAATTAATAACTCTTTAACGTTTTTTTTATTACTCGTAAGTCGTATATGTGTAATGTGTGATATATTATAAATTTTTAACAAGTTTTAGAACCATATTGTTTTGTTTGTCTTCATCGTTACATCAAACAATGTTTCTCCTTATATATTTCCAAATGGCATCCTCCTGCCTATTTAAAGTTAAAGAATAAGTCGAGGTCGTTATGCCTGAAATTCATATAGTAGTGCTAACATGCGCTTTGATGCGGTTGCGGAGCCACATGGAGGCCAAGGTTCGCCATGACCCACCCAAAACATCTATAAAACTCTATTTCTAATATATTGTAATTTAATTTTAAAAATATTTCTTATATATTGTAATTTAATTTTAAATTTGTTAGTATTTTGTAAACTGTTTACTGCTTTGATGTATTAGTTTTTACAATTCTTTAGTGCATCACAGCTTTAAAAAAGCATATATAAATACTAGTATAATTTTTTATTTTTTTTTCCAGAAAATCTTCCGGACCTATAAGATTTATTACTATATGTATAGCAAATAAGTGAGGGAGAAAAACAGATCTTGCAAATATTGATTAAATGACATTTATAAAAACTATATACATGATTTGCTATCTTTTACATTATAATTTTTTCCAAAAATAATTTCAATTGTATTTCTTTATTCTTATTTTTGATAGTAGTGTCTTATATACACGGAAAAATTAAAGTAATAAAATTTAAATTTAAAGAATTAAAGGTTGTATATTTTTAGGTGCTTAACCCACAGCCTGTAAAGAGGTAGGAAGGATAAACAGATCTTATCCAATCAGGAGTTGAAAACAAGTAAAAGGGTCAAAAAATTCTCTGAGCTTTTTTAAGTCTCACAGCTTTTTTACAGAAGAAAACAACATTTTTTTATCTTAAAGTAGCAACCAACGTTATTATTATTTATCTACATATATAAGTATATTTGACAATTACATTATTTCTTAGAATAGTTGGTTTTATATTGTTGTATACGTAAACAAAATAATATAGTAATCCATCACCCTAGAATAAATACAAAGACAAAATCTTAAGCTTTAAGGTGATTGGTGCTCTTACACGCTATTTACATTATGATGCAAAAAAAGAAAGTAAAATAAAATAAAAATAAATAAAATGGTAACTATCAGTTCGAAAAATTATTATGCATCAAAAATGTAAAAGATGATCGTTTATTATGTAAAAAACCCGTACAGACATGTGTCAAAATCAAGATGCATTCAGCCAATTTATGCACAAAAAGACATTTTTTTTATATGAAGAAACATTTCTTTCGAATCTCACAGGATCTACTACATTTACAAAATACGAGTAGTTACAAATATTTTTCTATAAAGCCACATGTAAATGGACCAATTATATTATACAAGCATCATTTTCATTTTCCTCTTCCTTGTCACATTATACATTGGTCTTATTAGATTTTTTTTTTTCACAAAACTTTTCTATCTATGAAAACAAGTCACAAAACTTTTCTATATAACATGTCACATGATATGTGTACACTTAAAATTTACACCAAAAACATGCTTAGAGCAAAGGTATTACACATAGATTTCGCTAGTTCTCTTTTTTAATCATAACATTTTGTCATGTCTTATGTCTCGATCTCTTCGTTAACATACTATGTCTCGATGTCCTAGTTAACTTACTTTTAGGCAAGACAGTACGTAGTGTTTCGATTTATCATGTACACCGCTCTTAAAGCATGCTTTTAAGTATACATGATATTCATGGTTTAGAAGGATCATATATAAAAAAAAAAAAACAGTAGTGTTTTTAAAAAAGGTGTGAGATTTATAAGGTATGAATGAATGAATATTAAAGGAAAATAGTAGGTAGCTAGTTAGCTGGCATCACCACACGAACTTCATTGTAGCCCCCCCTCTGCCCATAAAACGTTCCCCAAGCATTAACATGTACATCTCATGCCCCCCCTCCCCCTCCCGGATCATTAGCTAGGAGGACAATCCCTGCATTTTTCTCATGTTTTTCACGTTCTTTTCTCTTGTCTTGTCATTTTCACACTTAGCATGATCATATCTTTCTTTTATATTTAATTTTGATACTAAGATATACTTCTAATTAGTAAGTATTATTATGTCGTTACTTATTAAATAGTTAAATAATATATAAAATTATATTTAATAGAGAAAGTTATAGATACCTAGAAGAGTAATTAAAGTACAATCCATTATTATATTATATATATTATTATATAAAACGATTACAAATAAACTAAAATGCGATTACAACGTATTATAAAAAGTTACAACTTAATGTAAAACAAAGCTTTTAAAGTTGATATCTCAACTTAACAATGATAGTTAATAGCCGGGACAAAATAATCATTTCCTTCGATATCACAAAAATGGGTATGGAGTATGGTTTAGTATATTAAAAGTTGTATTATATAACGATTTAGTTAAGTTAGTGTGTTGTATAAAAGTGCTCCATTATTTAGTATAATAAAGCTTTTGGAGTACGGTTTTTGGAGTATATAGTCGGAGATGAATATTTTTGAAGGAAGAACATTCTATAAAGATGCTGTTATTACTGTATATTTGGAGATAGAGAAATGAATATGGTTAGAGATAGCCTTACATAGATGTTGTAGACGGTAAATGAATGAGGTTTTTCTATTCGATTACTCATGGAGGGCAAGTTTTTAACCATAGTGTTTCTTATCATTGTATAAGTAACTGATAGCTCTTTGCATACTGTAAATTTTTATTTCATTTTGACGAATAAAATAACCGGTTCACATGTACAAAGAGAAGACTTCCTAGACAACGTACAATGATAAGAAACAAAAAAAGTCATTTTATAAAATGTGTCGTACTCGGCAGGGAAGTAGAGGGGAAAATTCAAGTAAAATGTTTAACACAACAAATCGATCAATCACTTTTGGTTGAAAATGATATGATGGTTTGGTCTCACCTTTTGTGTGGTATTCTGAGAAAAGATCTGGCTACCATTTCCAAAAAATTGATGGATTTGTTCTGTATCAACACGGCTACAAATTAAACATATTTCTCATAAAGACCCTAATGACAGTCTTAAATGAAAAATGACCTTTAGTGAGCAGGAGTGTAGTGTTGTCGTGTAATGTATACACCAAATACATGAGATGTAGCTTCTGCATTTTCCATTGTGGTGCCGTCTGGTTGGTGACTCTAGTTTTTAGGTTTTACCTCAGTTCCCACTTAGTATTTCAAGTTTTTGTATTAACCTCTTAGTATGAGACCGTTTCAGGGGTTTCAGTTTTGGATAAGCACTCGAGTTCCCTCTTTCAGGCACCTATACACTAACAATGTTCAGAAGACAAGCATCAATGACATCGCATTTAAATACTTAATTCTTAACATTAGACTTGTCGGTAACAAAATTGAATGATAATTACTTTTCGATTTGAGTTGGGACATGCTCAGATGAGACTACTTTCATTGGGGTATAGGGTTTAAACTACAACCAGAGACATCACATATTAGCCCATTCATATTTCATAGTCATCCTTCTAAGGGGACCGCATCCTATCACACAAAAAGTTGTAAGAACTAAATGTATCTTAGCATTGAGACACATGTAATTCTAAGGATAGGGTCCATTCAGACTTTGGCCATCAATAAACAATATGGTAAAATGATCACACAAAAACATCCTTGGTGGTGGATATTGTAATACTATCATCCCGTTTATAGGTATTTGTGTTTAAATTGCCACCTCTTATCAATAGTAACCAAGGGAAACCCACTTAAACAAGCTCTGCTAGGTAACAAAATACTTATATAGCCATTTTGTGTTTGTGGTAGTGACAACAGCAGAAAGCGGGCAGAAGGCATTGGAGTTTTTAGGTCAAGGAGAAGACAGACACGCCAATATCAACCACCAAGTAAGTTTTTGTATAATCTCTCTACGGTTCTAACACACGTACATAACTTTAATTTAAAGTGACAATTTGTTAACAAAAAATGTCTTTTGGTGAATAAACACTAAGCAGGGCCCAAAGATACATTTAGTTGTTACAGATTACTGTATGCCAGGAATGACAGGATACGATCTCCTCAAAAAGGTTAAGGTAATGTTTGTCTCTGTTTTCTTTGAAAGAATCACACCCAACAGCATCCTATATTAAGTAGTTTTCTGGTTGTCTCAGACAAAACCTTTTGTAACAGGAATCATCTGGTATGAAAGAGATCCCAGTCATTGTAGTCTCGTCTGAGAATGTCCCTACCCGAATTGAAAAGTAATCATTTATTTAATTTTTATTACAGACAAATCCAGTGTTAACAATTAAGAAAATAATTTATGATGTCAGTGACAATTCTTTTCTGAATAATGTTTGCGCATAGGTGTCTGAAAGAGGGTGCTGAAGAGTTCATTCTAAAACCTCTCAAACCGTCTGATGTTAAGAAGCTAAGATGCCATATGCAGTTCACACAACCAATAAGGGGAAGGATTTGCATAGGAAGATAAACAATCAAAAGGGGTTCAGATAGCAATCGATGGAACAAATTCAACTAGACTTCAATATCACAATCATTTAGCTAAAGGGTTAATTGAATATGAGAAAGTCAGAAAACTATATGTAGCTAATGGCGAAATTTCTCATTGGAACATTCTCAGGCATGCTATTGTGTATCTATGGACACTAATAGCTAAAAGTTTCTGTTCATGTTAATTCTGTTGCATTAGTATAACTTGTCAAGGTGGTTAGAAATGTTCTAGAAATATGAATAAGAACATTTGGGACTAGCTCTATCGCACTTTATGAATTCTATTAGTCTACTTAAAGAGAACTTAATGTATCTTATCAGTAGCATGAGAAGTACCATACCTACTTCGAAGTATGGCGTATGGATGATTTCTTCAATTTCTGTACTCAAAGAAGTTGAAGAACAAATCTCCCACGCATCATCACTTTACAAGACCTATCCACATTGTTGTGTGGTCCTTCATGTTTTAGATCTTTTTCATGTTCAGAATACTCTATTACTGTATTATCAGGAGAGAAGATGAAAAGTTATGTAACCATAAACAATTAGAGTCAGATCTAGAGGTGGCAATTTTTGGCCTTTTACTTCGAAATGGGTTGATATGTTTATGTTTGACCCCTAACGGGTCAAAAGAAGAAAATTGAAAAACCTAGTAAAAAATGGGTTGGACACATTGAGAGTGGCCCGAGCTGTATTTAAATGCTTAGTCATCACCCCTTAAATCACTTTACACATTAGAATGTTTTGAAAAGTCACCTTAGTAAAAAAAAAATGAAAATTATCTTAAAAATATGGGGTTTTATTTTATCATACTGACCCAATAAAATAATTTACCTGTTCTAACTGAAACCCTTATCATCCAAACCCATTTGACCCGACCATTTTGCCACCTCTGGTCAGAACATAACACAATACCAATGGGAATATAATGGATGTAGATGTCTACCTGCATGCTCATTTTGGCTCATGAGAGAAGTTTGTGTACCATTTGAATGTCTGGATTACCATATACAACCATTTTAGGAAAATGTTAACCATTTTTCATCCGCTGACCAACGCTATTAAAAAGGATAAAATTTAAAGATATAAAAAGCATAAAAAATTACGACTTACTCTTTATATCCATCATATTCTTCCAGTGTCTGGGGCATCTCCACAGATGACGATCCCCCATCTGAACGTAAAGGAGAGAGTACCACATTTGGACGGGGATTCAGTTCTGGAGTTTTAACTTTTGATTCCTCAAACTGACTGTGGTTATCTTCCGAGTCTAAGACATCCATTGGTGTTTCTTTTGTTGAGGATGAGTAATTGCTCTGATCAAGTGTGCTGCTGATAGCTGGTAGGGTAACTGATCTATTTTCTCCCGTGCTAACACTCTCCTGAAATTGCATCGTATGGGAATCTTTCTCTTCCTTAAAAAGACCATTAAATGACTCCTGATGTCCACATTCTACTTTATTGCTTTTGCTAGTATGGGAGGAGTGACTTGGACTAAATTGTTTGCAGAATCCATCTTTGTCCGAGAAAAGATTGCCATTGAAGGCATCTTGTTCAGAACCTGAAGCTGATGATTTCTTATTACCATAAAACTTCGGATTGAAAGCTTGATCAAATGTCTCATCTGCCCACTGTTTGCAACCAAACGGGGGAGACTTTTGGGTCTCGGATGCATTCAGGGGACCGTAACCTGGTTTTACATTCTCAATATTGCACTGTTCTCCAAATAGCCAATCATCTCCCGGAGTTGAAAACTCTGACATCCTGTTACATGCTCGTGAGCAAATAGCACTCTCCTGTTGCCAAAATTCCTCGGTATATGCATTCTTTTTTGTACTGAACTTATTTACTACCGGTCTTCTGAAATCCGCTTCAGGTCCTCTTGTTTTCTGTCTTACGGTAGAGTTAAATGACGGATTTATGATTCCTTCACGCCATACTACATTTAAAAAGATGATATTAATTTGACATCTTAAAGTTCTAACATAAGCAGCTAATTGTTATGGAGTTGTCAAATAGTCACCTGCAGGGGACAAGCATGAATCTTCGCTGTACAAAAGTTGGTCCAAATAATACAGGGACCATGATGACATGAAAAACGTGTCATATATCACTCAAATAAAGTAAGATGAAAAGCACGTGAATTAGATCATATATCGAATACTAACCTTAAAAAGCTCAGGGATTCTCTTGCATCTTCTTTTTCAAAGGAAGGCCAAGCTGAACAATGAGTCATTTCACTAAACTCACAGTTGTCATCGCTACTTGGATAACTGCCATTACCGACGTTTCTTAAAAAAATTTACAAGCATATCAGATATGAATTATGACCTCAAAAGAGTTGACATACCGTTTCATGTCGGACGCCATGAAATCATAGACATGCTCCATTTGGCGCTTATATGGAGAATATAGCGCTGAATATCATAAAGATAGTAAATTACACAGCACAAAAATAATAGAATACTAACATTTTTAACGAGGACTTTACTTAATGACTAACTGAACATGCCATGAATTTAGGTATGCTGATTGATAGAAGCAATAGATGCAACATTAATAATCCTAGAGTACATCATAAATATCTATTGTTAATTATCACTCAAGTGTAACAGATAGATCTATTAGCGATAACATAACTAGATTCATCTCTGAAAACACAGGTACTGTGCATCTTGCTTTCTTAATTATTAAAAATTAGCCTACCTCCCTTAAGGATATATCCGTAATTACATACCTCTATATTATTATTACCACTATTATCCTTTTTGTTATTTTACCTTCTCTAATATCTTCATCTTATCCATGTCCTTTTGAAGGAGATGAACACAGGGACAACAACAATTTCCATTGAAAAATAGTTATAATAACAATAATATATTTTTAAAAAATTTTGAGGATGGAATTTGTTACAAAAGAAGAAATATTACTGATATCTCATTCACTTAACGGGCATCGTTTGTGTTTGCAAGATAGATCTTGTAGTTTACCCCTAATGTTATAGCTTCAACGCGTATGGGTTCATGCAGTTTTCAGATAAAAGGAGTGAACATTAAGAGAAAAAAAGTAACACCTGAAACATTGAGGGAGCTTGCTGCTTTTTCACTAGGTCTGCATATATAACTTGTCAGTTAAGAATTTGTTATGATAGATGAAAATGTAGATACATAAAAAGCAGTCGATGAAGATAAACCTCCTATTTTGCATATGAAGACCTTCAAAAGAGAAGTCTGGCTTATCATAGTTCCTTCTTCTCGTAGGATTCAAAATACTGGAATCCAAATCACATGACCAATTCCTTCGAGACAAGCCACAATTATCGTCATCTAAGAAGCTAGACTCTTCTGGAAAAGCAGAGAATTGAAAAATGGATCATGCATTGTTGCATATGGAAAACATGTTACCTATAATTTCTAATGCCAAAAGTAGCAGAGAAAAGCGAAGAAGTATTACCATGCCATTTTAATCCATCAAACTCCATCCTGCTATCATAAAGTTTATCATTGCTTAAAAAATCTTTTACACTCTGCAGCAAGCTTTCTTTGCCAACCAGTGTTTTCTGCTTCGAATTACGGCATAGTTCTTCTAGATAAGGAGGGAGCTCTAAAGAACTACCATCAACACCAAAAGCCATATGATCCTGCATTGACAACAGAGCATACACTAAGCCCACTGCATGGACGTGTAAAATAAGGTATTAGAGAAAAACAGTAAAAATCAAGTCAATGTGATGCTCAACTGGGAGACTCTAAGACCAATAAGATGGTTATTTTATCAAGTTCACTGATTAAAGAAGAAACTCTTAAGAAACGTTGTTAAAAGTAATCAACCACTAAGACCTGTGTGCAAGGAAAAGGATAGCTTTAGATAAATAACAGAGGAGGTTTTCCCTGTTCAAGTTACCAAGGGAGGGCGAGTCTTTGACTCAAATATACGCGGCCACCGTGGTATCCCCGTGACCGTTTCTGAACCTTTTCCCCATGATAGTACTAGAGAATATCGAATCTAATGAGGGCCGGTAACAATAACAACATTATAAATTTGTATATATATGTAGTTCTTGAAAACAGAAATGTTTTTCTGTGTTTTTGAGATCTCTCTCAGCCAACACAGCTACAGGAGAGGATGAATCAGAATCTCTAGCTACGTTTATAAATTCTATACCTGATTTCTTGCACAATTAAACAGGTTTTCCAGTCCTGCTGGTAAGAAGGCGAGGAGATACTACTTAAGTATAAATCAAGGGAACAAAATTAGAGTGACGCTGGGTTACAAAATTCAGAATCCAAAGTGCCAACAAGTTATCAGCAATCAGGATATGGGGCTAACTTTAGGGTTATGGCAAACCTCTAGAATGCATATATAAAGTCATATGCCGAGTACAATGTGGGAAGCAGCCAACAAAAAGAACCTCTCACCAATTCAGAAAATTGGTCATCCAGGCTGCAATCAATGTTCTTCGAGGAATGGAATCCTTTGGAAATTTTGGGTGGTGCAGTGCATTTATAGGAAAAGTTTCTGTGACAACAAATGTGAAGTGCTGAATAGACATTCATAAATATTTATATTTATAACAAGAGAATTAGAAGAAATTATCCACAATATAACAGAATAAATATGATTACAATAGAAACGAAGAAAAATCATATCAACATGTTTACATAACACAAGTGCATATGTGAAAACAGAAGACAAAGGGACTAAGGATAAGGAATTCCAATGGTAGCTATAAAAGCTGAAGAATGCTAGATTTCAGTCATCACAGTAGTAAGACATGCATGTTTAAAAAGAAAAACTCTCCATTTAGACACCAATAATCAATTTACTGAAGTTCTCCAATAGCTAAATTGGAAAGTTTGAAGCGCTGTGTCATATTGACCATCTGATCAGGAGCAAGCAACTACAATGAGAAATCTAAAACTTTCCTGGGCACCAGAAGCAGAAATATATGAAATGCGTGTTTATTTGTCAGTTGTTTTTATTTTTACTTTAGTACTGCAAATTATTGACAAATACAATTTTAAGCCCAATAGGTACCTTGTGGGATGTTGTGGTGAATGTACAGGAGTTTCCGTTCCCACTTTTCCTAGACCTGATTGGAAATGGCATACTTCAGATGCATATATGAGGGTCAAAAAAATTGCAAACTTCACAAAACCATAGCAATTTAGTAGAATTCATAAGAGGATATTAGTACATTTGGAAATTATACTTTATAATCAATATAAAGGTGAATCTATCATAAATCTTTAGAGCCATCATCCATTATGTACCTTCAACTGAAAATGACACATGATTCTCATGCACAAAATTTCCTCTTGAACTGCTATTTGGTCCATCGTCACCAAGCATATCAACGACAGACATCTCTGGGAGAAAAGCAAGGAAATGCCAAACTCAATTTATTAGATGCGACTAGGAGCTGTTGATAAAGTAAGGTTCCAAACATAATAGCTGCTTTAACCACTGTGCTTTCGGAAAGATAAAACAATCAATCCATGTATCCTATTGTACGTAGTTATAACAAGCACTTAAATAACTGTATCTATTAAGAGTGGGCCTAAGACATTCATGGCAAATGATTTCAAAAAATAAAGAAAACTTAATAAAAAGACAGATGCTTTCTTCAGTATCATCTACTCACTGTAATCAGTAGTCGTCTTCATTGGATATTTGTCATAGTTCCGTTTTGAAGCATCAGGATGACTATTAGAAGAGAAATCAAATAAAAACCTTAGAGGCATGAAGACACCAGATCCAGACAAAAAGGAAAAAAAAAAAAAACCTTTTATGGAAACGTGAGCAGTAAACTACACATATATATATGAACATGTGATAGCATTCTGCAACCATGTATGTGTTCAGTCCCACATGAACTCATGTGTACAATTTAGTAAATTTATCCTAAATATAGTCTTTGATAATTGAACATGGGTTTATAAATAGGAGTGGTCAAACTGATCTACTAAACATGCATGCGAAGATCCACTTACTCCTGGGGAGATACTGTCTCTTCCAGGTGATTGGATGCAATTCCTGAGACAGCTCAATCAATCAAGGATTCAACAATAAAAGAACCTGAAATTTTTTTCTAAAAAAATATTGAAGAGTGAGAATCTGGAATAGTTCAGAGATACATGCCTGTTTCCTTTATTTCAACATTTTCAGAAGGACAGACATTTTTTATTTCTATTTGAATCGCATTTGGACAGTGCGTAGTTTGGTAGTTTGGTGTTGTATGTTTGCCGTTTGGGCTTCCCCTTCCTTCTACAGTTATAAGGCCATAAACAGTATCAAATAACTGAATAAGACATAATTGCAGCAGAAATTGTATGCACTAGAAAACCTTAAAATAAAAAAAATAAAAAAAGAAGCCAAATAGTGTTATATTGATTGCTTTTTTTGTTGATGAACTTTGCATAGATTTAGTACCACCACAGACCTATCAGCATCTTAACCTACATCTGTAGCCAGTTCAAAGGCACTGATCTCTTCACTATTCTTTATGGTAAACACTACCCAAATATCTAGTAAAGTTTCATGAAGAGTTTCCACAATTTGCTTGAACATATAAGATACACCACTTCCATGACTTTACACAATTTCTACAATAGGCATATAAACAAAGGCATGAAATTGTCCTATAATTATCACAAAGTTGCAAGGCTGGATAGAAAATAACACTGAAACAGGAGAAAACTGCAAAATGTACTGCATACAAAAAAGAGAACACAAAGTAACAGGAAAGCCACAAACGTTAAAAAAAAATACCTTCTGGGAGTCTCGAAGTGCAATCCTGACCATGTTTTGATAAGTTTAGCAGACTGAGAATATCAAGCGATCTATTCTTTTCATGACATTGTGTGCTCGGAACCTTATTATAAGCATAGCTCTCGATCACACTTGAACTGTGGTCTTGCTCTTGCTGTTTCCGTTTTCGTTGTTCAAAATATTGTTTTTGTCTGGCAGATCAAAGGTAAGAACCAACTAATGTCAAAGAAAGATTACCTGATAAAAGCATCTCCACCAACTTTCTTTAAGGACATCCATCATGTTATAGACAAATGAAAGACATAACATACCTCTTTTGGGTTGATTTTCTTGTCTGAAAATTTCCACATTTAAGCACAGCCAGAACATTCCAGGACACAAGAAAAAGATTTTTCAGTTGCGAACCACATAAATGAATCAGGAATTTATCAATAACATTACGGTATCGGAAGAATACTACATCAACTAAACGATACTAAACAGCATTTCTATCAAAACTTTGACATGGGCTAATAACGACTATCAGTACATAGAAGGATTAAAGCTCACTCTTTATCATTCTAATATATTTTCGGCTACGGTATATACCACACGCACACACATATAGTGATATAGATCCTTATTTACATCGTTTCTGATTAACCTTTTCAGAAGACATGGCTTCTGTTACTGGCCTTGTTTACGTAAACTTGACTGTTTCCAAACTTCTTTTAATGCCTTAATCTCTACTATCTCCCAAGTTAAAATGGTCCATAGTCACCTTCAATGTCTACCATTTTTCAGTGCATATTTGGGATACATCACCTAAAATTCTATAAACATGCTAACCTGGGAAAATTCTAGCAATCAAGCATACAATAGACAAAGCTGAGATATGTGTAATATCAAGATAACACCACAAAATAATCCAAGAAAACATAAAAGGATAGATAAAAGTTAAACATAAAATATCAAGAAAGAGAACTGATCCTCAATGTACCATGAGATATAATTACTGACACAAAACGAATAAATCTCAAAACTACAAAAAAATATCAATTTGTTTGCTGACACTTACAGTTGTGACTTTCCGCCTTGATCCTCCCATCCATTGCAACATTGTGAAAACCGCAGTATAGCTCTACAACCTATATAATACAACTGAAACAACACAAAATGATGAGTAAATAACACCATAAGAATACTAACATATATGAACACCTAAGAATCAAGTTAGCCATTTTCATACGAGCAAAATCACTCTAACGTAGTAAAATGTGGTTGTTGCCAGAGGTTCCGAAGTTCATTATCTTCCTCCGTTCCCATAAAACAAGACTAGATCTTTCTATAACTAGAATCAAATACAACTAAAGCTTCTTGCAGCTAAAAATGAATTAACTTAACCAATTCATATGTGAGAAATAGCTCTACAGCCATAAAAATAAGCACAAATGATTCTAAAGCTAAAATCTACGTACAACTAAAACCTTCATCATGAAACCTAAAAAACCTAGCTGCTAAAAACGCCTCGAATCCTAAATATAAAAAATCAACTACTTCAACGATTTCTCAATTATCCTAACAATCTCAAGTTCCGGATATCGTTTAACAGGCCAACAAATATCATTCATTGACAGTTATCAAAATAGGCGTAATCAGAACGATTAATAAATCTAACAATATGATTAAAAAAATATATTCTAAAAAAAAACTGTATATGGCAAATGCATACAAAATATGTAAATAATAATTGGAAATAATATATTGAAAAATAATGAATAAACTTAAAATATTGAATTCGATAAGAACGGACCGTTGAGAAGCGAAATGTGCGTCTGATGAAGCAGAGAGTGAGCTATTGCACGGAATTAAAATGTTAATTTGATGAAATTGATGAGGGAAATAGAGATAGATATGGGAGGATATAGGAATTATATACCTATATAGATATAGATATAAAGATAGTGACGGATTGTTTGATTGATCCGGTTAGGGTTTGAAACTTCGAGAAAGCGGTTATGGAAGGTTTTTGGTGCCAAATTTTGAATCCTGCAGAATATAAAATGCGAATTTATTGTGCACAGGGAGTATTTTTGGGTTTTGCTAATTGTAAAGGGTATTTAATGGACCTCGAAAATTGTAAAAGCATCTCAAAAAATAAAAACGCCGCATGTAAACCGATCAGAGAATATTTAGTAACCCGATCAAGACTTTTAACTTAGCAGCGACGTCGCTGCTAAAAGTATTGTTTCTCTCTCTTATTAATTGTGTTTGTCTTATTATTATTACTATTATTATTATTATTGTTGTTGTTATTTATTATTATTGTTGTTATTATTATTATTATTAATCTTATAAAAATGATTAAAAAAAAAGTTTTAGAAAATTATTATTATTATTATTATTATTATTATTATTGTTATTGTAATTTTGTATAAATCATTAAAAAAAAAAGTTTTAGAAAATTATATAAATTTTTACAATTGATAAATCTTATATATTAAAATATATTTTAATAAACTTAATTTTTTTTTTTACTAAACATATATATATATACACACTAATAATAATAATAATAATAATAATAATATTAATAATAATAAATATTAATAACATTAATAATAATAATAATAGGACAAAAACAATTAACAGGAGAGAGAAATAACACTTTTAGCAGCGACGTCGCTGTTAAAGGTCTACACTTTTAG